>JAECUM010012829.1:0-58631 GCA_016617855.1 Megalonaias nervosa
CCAACACGTAAACGAAACATGCCTGAAAATAAAAACGAGCGTCAGATGATGTAACAAAATAAGCTAACCCAATCGGTCGGTTAGAGGTTTTGGTTTAACGTTATTGACCTTGAGATTTCATTTTCGTAGGAAGGTTTATTTTTCATAAATAAGGTCTCCAACAAAAATGGTCTGTTCACCCTCTCTGCTGCTCGAAGACTACTGAAGGTATTCTTCCTGTGTTGAAAAAGAGCGCTGAATCAACTGAAAAAATAGCGGAGCGAACTAAAAAGACAAAAAAAAAAATTTCTACGAGAACTTCCGGAGAAAAGAGCTGCGGTTCAGCCAACTCGAGAAATAGATCAAGCGGAAGGTGGTACTCAACAAGAACAAGAATCAGAAGCACGAGTTGTGATTATTTTAGCTGATAAATTTGTCGAAGATGTTGTTAATAATATCAGACAAGCCAAAAACATTAAACAATTAGCTGTGGTTGCTGTTAGGGGTTATGATAATCCAGGACAATTTTTAAAACCCGAATGCGCCGATGGTCCAGTAAGTCGAGAAACTTGGCACAAATGGATATTTCGCATATACCATGTAATGGAGCAAATTTTTCTGTCGATCTCGGTAGAACACATTTAGTTGGACACGTGTACGATTTAATTAGATTATGGAGTTCTGCGCACGTTAAAGTGCCATAACGCACGGATTGGTACTGTCTCTGTCACGTGTTTAGCGATTTTGATTAAGGCTACGTTTGTTTAAACTGACCAGGATTTGGTCAAATTCTGATCGGTATGGAAAACTGTCATTTCTGAAAGTTACCAGGAATCAGTTGGGTAATCAATGTTTGCCAGACGAACTACATTGTTTCAACATTGTTCGGGCGGGAAGTGTATTTCATTTCAGATTGGTCACGCTGTGAATGGGGCGTGGTTTCACATGAAAAACTCTCAGTTTAAATGTGCAAATAGCAAATTTTAAAATCAGTCTACGCTTTTTTCTACAAGAGGGAAGTTGAAAAGGGGACTCCGAGTTGAATTTAGAAGAAATTCACTCGTAGAAATCATCCAGGGGAAGGAATTGTCTGGAAAAATTGACAGACACGTTCTGGAAGTGAGAGCTTGGAAAAACAATGTATTTGCAACAATCTTATGTAATTTGTTGATACTACTATGATACTTCGTTTGATTTATTTGCTTGTATTTGCATGGATTTATTTGTTTAAGTTCGTAGATTTAATTTCTTGATATGGTATACCTGTGTTGAGTTCGTTTATCTGAGTTCGTACAATGATATTTTTCTTTATATAAACATTGACGACTTGTTTGTACGTATAGTCTCGTTTATTATAGGAAATTATATATTTAGATTTCATGCCTTATTTTAGTTGAGATGCGAGAATCCGTGAGAATTCTCCGACCTATATATGAGTTCACGTATGATAACCACTTGATTGTTGTTATAAATACAGTAGCAAGGAATTTCATTCATTTGTGTAATTGAGACTAGTCTGGAACTAATGTCTCGGTGGGATGTTGGAATAACCATTTAGTTGACCATTAATTTTGTGAAACGAGGTAGTTTACGGTCTGTCATGGCCAGTTAGACTAGATAGCCGTAGAATCTGTTTGAAATTAGGATAGAATTTATCTTACTTAACGAGAGGGGGAAGGTATTGATCTATTCCCCCAGTATAATGTGACGGAAGCTTTAGGTTGTTTATTTTTGTTATTTTGGAGGGGCCGGGATAGCTCGAAGTTCTACGTTCTACGTTCTACACTCTACGTATTACGTCTTACGAACCCAAAGTGGACACAAAGTTGACAGAGGCGAAAGGGACGAGGCACCTGTAAATTTGGAAAAGAAAGTCAAAAGTAAAGGAGACCCAGACTTATCGGCACAAGGAAGTCAAAAGTGGAGAAGACCCAGACTTACCAGCACAAGGAAGTCAAAAGGGATAGTCGCTGTAGAGTTCGGACTGAATCAAGACCATCAGGTTATGAAACTGTACAAGGCAATGTTTCCGATATATTTCACTTGATCTAAATGATGATTTAAATTCTATCACTTACCAGATCGGCTATTGGTATTATTATTTCTTTGTATTTAAAAATTTGTGCAAGAAGTTAAGTCACAAAGAAAGAAGTGTATCTTTCAATCGTAATGTATTATTATTACTTTTGTTTATGAACTTTATTGTTAGAAATTTTGATTAAATTTTGTCTTTATGTGTAACGGGGACTCGTGTTATTCTGTTCTATATACCTGCTCAGCTCTTTGTCTATTCCACCCGTAATTTTCTCAATTTCTATTGATATTAACTCGTCCCGGGCAAATTACACCGTCGGCGATCACCTCTAGATAACGATAACCAAAACCATAACACCCACCCCAACAAAGCTGGGAGGGGAGAGTATGACATACCATAACGTTGATCAAGCTAGAAACAGCGATCCAAGATATATTGAATATATTCATGCAATAGATGAATATATTTCGTTTATACAATTACCACCAGAACAGCAACAACAAATACGACAACAACAAAAAATGCAACAACAACAACAACAACAACAACAACCATCATCATCGCTATCGCCAAAACAGCGAGCACAACTACTACAAGAAGAACTAGAACAACGAACACAACAACGACGACAACGACTATCATCAACAAGACAACAACAAAAACAATTATTATCACCACAACCACGAGAAGAAGAATTATCTACTTCACCATCCAGTGATGAAGTATTTTATTCCGCAGAAGGATCCCCAGGTATCCTTGATGTTTTATTAGGTCCAGATAAAAGTGATGCTGATAAAGGTGAAATCGGAAGTGGTATTAATACTCGAGGAAGTGGCCTTGTTACTTGTCCCGGTAATATCCTTGCCGACTTAGACAGATTAGAAATTTTAATCGGTGGAAAACGAGCTGGTAATAATTCTCCTAATATTATCAACGAAATCTCATCAATTTGTTAACGATTATTTACAGGTGGTGTTATGGACGTTGGCGTATATCGGTCCCTCATTAATGAAATCACCGATGATTATCACAGTGATTAAACAGTTAGATATAATTACTATAATAAGATGATCATACATGTTGCTCAACGTGGACCAACTATGGTCAGGGTGGTAAATTCAAGATTACCTGTATACAGGACATTTTACGGAGATGGATTTGGTGATGTCATTCAGGGTTTATTTAGAAGAATAGCCCCAAAAGCAATACCGATCGCAAAGCATCTAGGAATGAAAGCTATTGACGTTATTCGTGAAAAAGTTATTAGCGCTGCTGGTGACGCTACTAGTAAAGCATTTTCTGCAATCAAGGATAGATTATTACGATTAGTACGCAGACCACAAATAGTCCGATCTCCACCAGTAAAATTACCCGGCACCGAAGTGATGCCTGCAAGTGTTAGTAAAATAATAAATCAAGCCGCAAATAAAAAAACTAGCAGAGTTAACCGATGAAAAGGAAAAAAACGTAGCAGCAAGTCTGATGGCAGGAAGTGGTCTTCGTATTAGACGATGACCAATAACATAACATGTTCAAACATGTACCTGATCCCGCATTTGACATGGATGCGCCAGTTCTTAAAGATGAATCGGTACGTGATTATCAATATTATTCTTACGACGCACGACAGCCAAATCAGCGTGGACGAATCGAATTACAAGTTCAAGATACAAGTAGATATTTCTTACCCGCTGAAGCATTTATTGAAGTAGAAGGTGAAATTTTAAAAACAGATAATACTGAATACGGAGTTGATATTAGTGTTGGTTTTGTTAATAATGGCATCATGGCGTTGTTCGACAGCGCCACGTACATGATCGACGGAAGAAATATTGAATCGATTCAAAAAGATGTTGACGTTGCCACGACGATACTTGGCCTTACAAGACATAGTGACGATTATTCAAGATCAGCTGGTCCATCAATGATGTTTACCAATGACACTTCTGATCATCCTGAATACACCCAGTATGAAATAGGACGACCAATGAACTTTGCTAGAAATGCCAACCTGGATGTGCAAAGTATGATTATTAATGTCGATCCAGATTTGAACTTAGGATTTAGATCACGTCGAGCAATGTTGCAGGGTGGAAGCAGAAGATTTTCTTGCGCGATTCCACTATCACATATTTTTGGATTCTGCAGACACGTTAGAAAAGTTATTTTCGGAGCCAAACATACAATTGTACTCGTACGAAAAGCAACCGACGATGATGCAATATGGCGACCCGCCGGTGATGCTGGTAAGGTAATTCTAACAAAGCTTTCATTGTGGATGCCAGTAATGACTTCAGCGATATCTGAAGAAGATCGATTATTCGCTTTCATGGGCAGCGGCGGCAAGTCGACGCTATCATGGTTGACAACAACCACAGATGCTGTTCAAAGCTCAATTAATGGTTTATTTACATGGCAGATAGCATCACAACAGGGTATCTTTGCGCCGCGACATATATTCGTTGCGCTTCAAGGTGCTGCACGAGTAAATGATCAAACGCTTAGTACAATGATATTTCACAAACTCGTTGTTTCTGAGGTTTCATTGAGAATAAATGGACATCAAAAGCCATCGGAGGATATTTTGTTCAATTTCGAGCAAAATCATGTGGCGCGTGCATATTATCGATTGATGTCGTTTATGGGGCGTGATCAAAATGTTGATACTGGTTTACAAATATCACAGCTAGATTTTCCAACGCTGTACCCGATTTATTACTTTTCGCTGGAAGATTTGGATTTGTTTAGACAGTTCGTCGTTGACATACATTTTCGAGCTCGTGTGACGCGAGGAGTTATTGCTAATTACAGAGCAATCGCCGTTATACTCAGCGATAAAACAATGCAGCTTGAAGGTGCTGGTGGTCGCCTGAGAGTCGTTGATACTCCAGTAGAAAATATGCAAGCGTTAACTTAGAAGTCAAAAATATATCATAAATGTTATATGATCACGTTAGTGTCAGTTTGACTCCCAGTCAGATCAAAAGACTTCAGTCAGCATCAGCGAAGCGATGTGGAACAAAAGTATCATTAAAACAAGAACAAATCGCAGGTGGCCAAAATAAATTATCTCTGACAGAACGCCAGTTCAAGCGTTTCAATGAAGCTAAGCAATCAAAGAAAGGTATACGAGTAAATCTTTCTGCTGGTGCTATCAGCGACATCGTTAAGACTGGTGGGATATTTCCACTTCTTGCAGCTATCCCAGCATTAATAGCCGCTGCATCCCCAGCTGTTGCAAAAGCAGCTGTGTTAGGTGCAGTTGGAACAGCTGCTGGAATGACATTAAAGAAAGCAACAGGGAAAGGATTAAAAAAAGAAGACGATCCCGAACAGGTGTAGGTCTGAGACTTCCAGGAACTCCCCCTTCGTGGTACGGTCGCGGATTAAGACTTCCAGGAACTCCCTGTTCGTGGTACGGTCGCGGATTAAGACTTCCAGGGACTCGTCGATTTTCCCGATGTCTAATTTTGATTTACTCGATGCTGCTAAGCAACTAAATGTAAAGAATTTCAGAGGTGTTTTTATGCGTGATCAATTACGGGAAAATCCAAATCTGATTGAAACAGGTATTATTAATCTCGATAAAAGCTCTGGTCGTGACACTCACTGGGTTGCATATGCAGTTGATCCACGGGGTATTATTTATTTCGATTCGTACGGACTGGCACCACCAAAAGAATTTTTAAAATATATCGACAGACTTCAAAATATTCCAATCTGGTATTCAACGCTACCAACACAAAAAATAACCGACTCGCCGATATGTGGCCGTGAAGCACTAGCAGTACTTGATGCTGTATCAATATCAACGACACCACCTCATAAGGCTGTACACGAATATACGAGTTTTGTTTTAAATAATCGCTAATCATATAATGGTAGATATTTACGGAAGATCAGCTAAAACTAAAACCCAACAAGCACCAGGTGAAGACTTACTCAAGCGAGTAACAAGGCATATCAATGATGAATTATCTGAACTGCTCAATCTTGCAAACGTTGATCCAAACGAGCTTGTTATATTTCAAAACCGTGAAAGAAAATTGAAGACGAGTAATATTTCAATCAACGATATTATTATTCGTAATCTACAATCAACGATGGAATGACCACACTCAAAACTGATTTTACTAATCAAGCACAACTACTTCTGAGTTTCCGCAGAAACGTAAACAGAACCATTAATGAAGTTTTTGGAAGTCCACCAACCGTTGACATAAATCTCAAAGATATAAATACGAGAATCACCGATATTATCGGTGGAATTCCTAATATCGCTCAAAAAACCAATCTGATTAAAATTCCACACAAACAAATTAACAATATCGTGTACACAGTACCACCAGGATCATCAACATGGACACCAAGCGATAACACTATCAAACATACCGCGGAAGTAACTGGTGTGTACAGGTTGTTCGTATTTAGTTCTGCAAAATTTAGGATATATACCACATATCTATGGCGTCATTCAACCGATAATTTTTCTGGGACTGTATCTGTAGTGTTAAATAAAGATACCGAAGAAACGTTTATCCTGGAATCATCTGATAAAAAATTAACCTCGGCGTCTTACTGGTGGTGTCTGGAATTTGTAGCTGAAAAACCTCAATTAATTACTTAATACAGTATAATGATAGACGTTCAGCGATACAGATACGATCAAGTAACAACATGGCAGAATAAACTAAAAGCCATCATCGATGATTATACAGCAAAAATAAAGAAATATCGTAGACGTGCGGTTGTCGTTGATATCATCGTTTATTCGGTTTCCGCGATTGTTGCTGGAACCGGCGTAGTAGTATCAACGTTGACGATGACAGCGCCAATCGTTGTAACAATCGTTGTTTCATCGTCAACCACGATCGCTGGAATGTTGAATATTATAGCGAAAAAGATAGATACGTGCACAAATGAAAAATTGAACGAGTACACGATGAAATTACATACTGCAACTGTAGCATATTCAAAATTATCGTCGATGATTTCTTCGTCGCTTAACGATGGAATAATATCTGATGAAGAATTCAGTATTATAATAAAGATCTACAATGAAGTATTTGATGAAAAAAATTCCTGAACAGGATTTAAAATAATAATAGTATAATAATGACATCACAGGAATTATTACAACAGATCGTCACTAATACTGCTCCGGTAAGAACCACAATGATATCAGCGAGTTCAGCTAATCCTGAATTCAGTATTAATTTTCCAACTGCAATGCCAGCAAGCGAAATAGCATTAGCGCAATTACAAGTTTATTATAGTTAGCCAAATATTAGGTCAAAATCGTTTTGTGGACTACAACCATATAATTCATTAGTATTTGCAAATGAAAATAAACCCGATAGAACTCCTGATTGGCAAGTAGTTAGTATTCCAATGGGCAGCTATCAAATAGAACAGATCAATGAAGAATTTCAACGCAAAATTAAATCCATCACAGGCAAAGAATCAAAGATAGCCATTACTGTTTATGAACCAACGCTGTAATCGGCCATTGAAATATTGTCACCGGATTATACCGTGGATATATATTAAAGTTCGATTAGAACTGTGCTAAGATGGCCTGAGGTTCCACCCTATTCTGGTCCACCAGAGCCACGACGAGATGAGTTTTTGAGAACTGAAAAAAAAAATACATGAGAATTCCAAAATATCAGTTACAGGACGTTAAAGCAATTAAATCTGAATATTTCAAAACATACGAAACTTTACCTGGTTTGTTTAAATATCTAATACAGGTTTACGACGATGATGTAAAACAACAAATCATCGAATCCACTAAACACATAAATGCTGTCAAATCGGATTTATTAAGCTGAGATCCAAATAAAATTAATGGTCGTTCTTATACTAATGGCGAGCTAAATTATCCAGACAAAAAAAATAATAGATGTTTATTTTTCAGATATACTCGCAGCATGGAAAAAAATAATTCCACAACTAAGCATCTTAAAATACAATAACGATCCATACAACGAAGGCCGTCACATTTCAACGGGTATCGTTAATGTCAAACCAACAATCGCTGTCAATCTAGTATGTGATGTCATTGATGGTAGTTATGAAGTTGACACTGAAAAATCCAATCAAACCCAACAAGGATATATACTGTATTCGTTTACACCTCAGTTACCACCAGGGTGGTTGATCGTATCAGAACCAATTAACGTTGTTTATCTAAAATGTCACAATCCACTCTTATCGCGGATACATTTCAAACTTACTGACCAGACTGGCCACTTGCTCGATCTCAGGTCAGAGGCGTTAAGTATAAATCTGTAAGTACGCTCATAGAGCGTCATCGTAGAAAACATCAAGCAAAAAAAAATCTATCAAATAAATATTTTTTTTTACCTATGATTTTATCAGGGTCAGAAATGAATTATCCTGGTACAACGCCCGTGACTATGTCACAGGTGACACTATTGGTTTCGTTGTCAACGTCACTACAGTCACTTTTACTATGATTAGAGTCACACTCGTCCTTATCTTTAGCCAGTAACTCTTCCGCAACTTCGTTCAATGACTCCGTCATCGACATAATATCTCTCAACTGTTTTTTACGAGCGTGTACAATTCTTTTCGTTTCGTATTTGTGAGATAATTTTGACCTAACCTTTTCGATTGAACGTGAAAGAGGAACAAATAATTTCACTTGCGTATCCGTGATTGTTGCCAGCGATTGTAACATCGCCTGCTGGATCAACTTTATGAATCCATAACCGGATGGCAGCGTATATCTATTTTCTGACTTTCGAAATTGTAATGATTCAAAATCACTCATTATTTTTTCAGGATCAAGCTCATCAGATATTTTTATACCGCTGTGTTGTAATTGCTTAATAGCAGCAATAATATCGTTGATATTTTCGTGATTCATTATATAAAAAAGTCATTTGTTTAAATAAATTTATTTTTCTCAGATCATTTTTCTGAATTAATTTAATAATTTTGATGGGGTAATTACACAACCGAAATTGAGGAATTCTGACGAAATTTATCGATTTTGATGGGTATTTGCACGACTAAATGAAGAAATCTCAACAAATTTCACTGATTTTCAGTTTTTTTTTTGGAAATCTTAAACCGATGAAATTATCAAGATTAAATTGTGTAGCTGAGCCAGTTATGGAACATTTAAAAAAAGCAATACGTGGGAATGGCTTAACAGATATAAGACGTAAAAAAATAAACTCATGGGCAGAAACAGTTAAGAATACTGGAGCATCTATTAAGGATGTCGCTGAACTAGAAAAAAAAATTAAAATTTCCAATAACAGTAAGAACACTAACCGGAGAGATTTTATATGCGTCAAAATACACATCAAGAGGAGCTCCAATAACAATCATTGATCATAATGCACATGCATGGACTAATGCTGTAACAATATTTCCACGAGATAGAACAGTCAGATTTTATGACGATTATATATCCGATGCTATCTGAAATATAGTAAGAATGATCCTGTATCTGTTTGGTTATTTCAGAGTTCAGAATCCGTGAATTATGATCAATTTGTAAAACCTAATGGAGAGATTTACCATAAAGAATCTCTCCATGAAGAAATGAAGAATCTTGCATTGAAATATAATTCTGATGATGTTGAAGTTGAACGATTATTGAATAATTGTTTTACAGTTCCATCAGTTGCTCCTCATTTCGTTCAGGAGAAAAATTCACGGAAGCCAACACGATCAGAATTCCTTGAAGATATTCAGCATAGTTGTGTCGAATATGGACATGGCAGATTATGGAATACCAAATACGATCAACGTAAAGTTATATCAGTTGATATGGTTGCGTGTTATCCTGGGAGTTTTCTTGGATACGGAGACTGTTCTGAATATTTCAAAAGATTCGGACATCCGACACATGAAATGACAAGAGTTGCGATAAATGGGCCATTACATCATTTTGATTTAACTGGATTCGCTTGTGTAAAATCATTTAAGTTTCGTAATAATCTTCATCCGACCGTTTATGCGTGGTTTGGGAGACATTTTGCAGAAAAATATTGGGTTCCAATAGTGCTACTACGATACATGCTCGATGCTGAAATCTTAGTGTCGTTGAGTGTAAGTGAAGCTATTATATCATATCATCCGCAGAAACAAGTTTGGTTACCACAACAAAAGAAATATTCACCGACAGATCCAGATGAAGATTGGGATAAAACTGATTATGAAAATAAAGTTGGAAAAGATCTCGGTAGAAAAATAATTGGTAAATTTACTCAAGGTGGTTCATATGATCATAAAAGACACTGCGCGAGATTAATCATGGATGATGCTGAGTTGGATTTTATAATTACTGACACAACGAACAAAGGAACATTCATAAGTAGAAGCAATGCTTATTCATCAGACGGAATTAAATTAGGTACAATCGTGAGTTATATTGATGCTGAGTCACCGCAATTTACCCATTTAAGATCCTGTATGCTCGCTTACGTTTCTATAAATTTATTATCGATGATAAATAGATTTCCTCGTTACACTGTCAGAGTTGCCACGGATTCATTTAATATAAATAGCGCATACATGGATTTGGTAAAACCGTTACTCGGTAGTAATGAATGGGGGTCATGGAGAATAAAACACGAAAGTATACTCGATTATTCTGAATCAGCAGATGTTGATATCAAAGAAATATAGTACGGTAATGACAATCAAATACCAGTATCTACAGCACCATCTGTATTTGATCCCGTGGCCAGACATAAAACCATTTATCTCAATGGACCTGGAGGTTCTGGTAAAACAACACGTGCCATTGAATTATTTTATCAGAGTTCAGATATGATTGTGTTGACACCTTCACACAGACTAGCAAGAGAAATAAAACAACGAGAAATAAAATCATGTACATATATTCCCAAAATCATAATCTGGGATGAGATTTGTACGGTGTCGTTAGAAACACTAAGAATATTTCTTACTTGGTTATTAACGAAAAATACTGTGGTAATTATGTGCGCCGATCATGGTCAACCACCACCTTTCGTCGGTCAATCTCCACATGAGTGGTTAAAATCATTTGTGGCTTATTATGAAGAAATAAACGATGATTATAGAGCTATTGTTGAACCTTTGAAAGAATTTAAAAGATTAATCAGACTGGAACCAAATATAATACAATGTGAGATAGCGCGTGAAATAATTCCGGAAACTATCATCGATGATTTCTGGAATCTGTGGACACCAAATGATTTAATAGTTGCGAGTAGAAAAATAATTCGTGATGAATTACAGGAGAAATTATTTATGTTACATAAGGAAAAATTCTCAAATCTACTTGTGCTATTGTGTTATCGCCCAGCAGATACTCGACTACAGAATGTCGATGTTGAAATTCCAGGATCAGATGAGAAACAGAATCTCGTACTAAATGATATTGTTTTAGTTGATATTGATATTGTTGAAAACGCGTTGAGTATGAATAACTCACCGTGGTAATTGGGATATGCCATAACGATTCAGTCGTCACAAGGATTAACTATCAATGATACAAATATCTGGATTGTCGATGACAGAATCGAGTGGTTAAATTTAGTTTATCTCGCAGTATCTAGAGTCAGGAGAATATCTCAACTGCACAGAGTTGTCATAGACTGCACAGAAAATAATAATCAAACTTTAGTGTTGAAGTAATAAGAAAGAAGTTATCCAGTTATAAACGATGAGATAAAAAAAATAATCGTGATTTTGATATCGATGTTGAATTTATTATGACGCTAAAACAACAATAAAATAATCGTTGTGTAATTTGTAATTGTCACATGCTGTGGAAGTATTCGAGTAATAATTCAAAATAATTTACCGTGGATAGAATTAATAGTGATCTTGGTCATACATTTGGTAATGTCATATTGACATGTCTTGAATGCAATCGACGTCGGGGTTCCAGTTTACAAAAGTGAACGTGGTGGTAATTGTGTGTCTTCAGGAATTACTTGTAATTGTTCACGTACAAATCCACGCTGAGGCTGAGGAGCATTCGAATCCAGTCTGTAGATGGCAAGTCTACCCGAGGATCTAACCACGCTAGAAATTTTATGTGTAGTCACACTCCAGATAGGATCAGTTGCTCTTTTTTTTACCCCCTTCGAGTTCACCAGGTTCATATAGATATCTTATAGTCACAGTGCCTAATACTGGTTTAGATTGTATGATTTTGTTCCGAGGTATTATATATTTTTCCGTAATCGCATCAATCGGTTTCATAGAACTTGAACGAGTAATCTCAATATTTAACGCAGCTATCACACTTTGTAATCTTGCAACCCATTCACGAAATCTCATGTCGCTCTGAATTATTTCCTTTGCATACTGGTATCCAAATAACCGCTCAGCGAGTGTTCGATTAAATCTTTCAACTATTGCCTGATCACGATGAATTGTAGTGTTTCCTCGTCTGATTTTGACATTAAGTTGCTTCATCAGCGATGATACTTCACCGAGAAATTCTTTGCCAGGATCAACCTGTAATAATTGTGGCCATCGTAATGGTCCTCACTGATAAATTTGTTTAAACGCAGAGGCAACTTTAGATGTTGTTTTTGTTGATAATGGTTCCGCTTCTTTATATCTACTTGCAACATCAACGACATTTAACGCGTATTTGTATGTGCGTGATTGACGTCCACGTATTTTAATGGTATCATGTGGTAAAAACAAAATATATGCTTGATGAACTTCATTGGGAACCCTGACATCAAAATACGCGTGTTGAATTCTTTTAGGTGGTGGTAGATATATTTGCCATATTGCTTGTTGTGATAACCACGCTGCAGCAACAGCACGTGAGACTTTTGCTGCTGTAGCGAGTTTACTAATCCCTGCTCTGCCCTTCCAGTATCCTTTTGGGCTATAATAAATGGACTCCATTATAATAATCATATAATTAATTACCAGCCCCCAGCATTATTTTACCTTTCATAGCAGTTTTTACTAGAAAACTAGCGAGTTTTTCTCTGAGAGATTTATTCTTTATAGAATTTAACGCGTGAATCAATTTTACATCTGCGAGATGTCTTTGTTGTAAATCATTACTCTTATACGCGACATCATGAATATGACACGCTTGATCAATAGCATTTATTGGGTATTCTCCTGGTTTTGGTTGATTTTGATCATCAAGTCGAATATCAAGTCGAGTTCCAGGACCACAATAATTAGATCCGGGTAGATGTTTTTTCCCGGGATACTTCGCCCACGGAACCCCTGGTAATTTTCCCAACGAAGCAGCGATATCACCTCCTGTCTTTGTGCTAGACAAAATACATTTGTATTTTTTTGTACCACATTTTTCACACTTACCTGTAAGTGCACGCCTTTTATTTTTTGTTATTGTTGTTGTTAATCCAGTGGTGGGGGTGGTTGCCTTGCATCGAACACAATATAAATATACATGATATTTATTATCATAGATATAACTGACTTTTCAGCGACACGAAAACAAGAACCAGTCAAGCATCACCCAGCATTGCCAAATTCTATTAGGGCAATCATAATGGATCCATCTGGACCAGGCAAAACACAATTCTTGCTTAATTTGATAATGAGATGGCTCACGTGGCATAAATTATATTTAGCAGCGCTATCCGTAGATGATCAGCGATGCTATGAAGTACTTAAGGATTTTAATGAAAATGCAAAGTTGTTTAATCAAACCGGCGACAATATTATTGATTTTATTACGGATATTGATGAAGCCCCCTCCGTAGATGACCTTGACGGATTTATTAACAGTCTTGTAGTATACGATGATGTGATGCTCGATAAACAATCAAATCCTGCCCGGATATTTTCCAGAGGCAGACATAAAAACACAGACGTGATTTATGTTACCCAGCGGTATACACAATTTCCAAAAGTGATCAGAGATAACTGTAATATTTTAGTTGTGTTTAATGGAGTTGATACACATACGCTGCGAAATATTCATCAAACTTGGTGTTCAGGGGATATGGACATGTTTAAATTTAAAAATTTCTTTTCAAAAGCACAAGCTACCCCGCTTGGTTTTATAACAATAAATTTGCATGATCCTAGGTCGAGGTATCGTATAGGTATTGATAAAATATTTGGTCCTTGATTCTATCAGCCTTGACGTTGTCAAGGGAGATAACTCTGTCAGAACGATAGAGTAATTAAGCAGTTATTTCCCTGTTGACACTGTCAAGGATATAGCATAACCTATATCTTAACTGCGCAAAAACCGCAACATGTAGAATCAGTAATTGTGTCTGTGTTTAGAGAAAATACCGATGAAAAAGTACTTACTCCATTGATAGAAGTCTCAGCCTCTTGACACAGTCAAGAATATAATCACAATCACTGTAATAAATCCGTGTGAATAAACAGCACATATATATAACTGCATATCGCCTGGAACAGACTGCAAACTACATCAGTATTGATTTAAGCGTGTCATTTCATTCCTGTACATGTGGTTATCGGGACTGCGGTATATTTATCCTTGATCTAATCAAGGGGAAAAAATATGTAAGGTTGTGGACTTTCGCGATTTATTTTATATTTTATTCAGAATCTGTTTATCACAGAATGTGTATATACTTATCGCCGTTGAAATGGGAATAGGTAACTATATATTTATTTTTTAAACGTATATTTGTAACTAAGCTTATGGTGCAATGCTAAAGCGTCTGACTCTTGTACTCGAGGCCCGTGGTTCGATTCCCCGTACCGGACATATGTCGGGGGTGGCGTTAGGATGACATGTTCTTAATAAATACCATTTGCTTAATAATGGGGGCGCAAGCAAAAGCCCCAGGAGATTTCATGTAACCTCGCCAACGTCAAACAACGTGGCGAGTGCAGTTTTGCACTTACCCCGGGGTTTGATTTGGGGGGTTACATGAAATCGATATGCCTAGACAGCCCTCTGAATTTCTAATATTTCGTTTCGCACATTAGGAATTCGCATTGACTTTGTCAATGGGGGTGTGTCTATGCGCTTGTGCCCCTAAAATAAACAGCAATGTGATGTGAGCTAGTGACCTTGTGACCTCACTGAAGGGTACCCACATAGGGACATTCAGAAAGAATGTCCGCCGGACCAAAAAGTCTCAATAAGGTGCCTGTGGACCACAAGACAGGTCTTAACCATGAAGAATGCCTGTGGGCCATAAGAAAATCCTTTACCAAATAAAATAAAAAAAGAAAAAAGGACTCTTAGGACCTTATGGTAAAGGCTTTACTGGCAACGAAGGGACCCCGTGGAATGGTAGACCGACTATCATAGTTGTTGTTTATTTTTATTCAGAAATACAGCAGCAGGGAGGGTGCGACCATATGTATGTCATTTTTTTTTTTTTTGGTTCCATTTTTCAAAAATAAAGGCTCTATTGTTCGTAGTCCCTTTGTTTCAAACATAATCTTTTTTAAGCCCTTGTAGGAACCCTTATTTTTCAAAAATAAAGGTTCTACAAAAAGTGGTCTATTCAGCCTCCCTGCTGCTTAGGATATAACTCTCAACTCTCAAACTGATGGCAATTTACGGAATTATCGAATAGGATGAACTTACGTCACTCTGTTGTCTGAGGAAAATAAACTCTTCCATAGAGTCCGAAATAACGGAAACTCTGTTAAGCATGACAGAATTACGGTCACCCTAATCACAGTCAGGTTAGAAATTATAAATCAGTGAATGAAATTACTAAGTTCTGTGCATTTTTATTTTATCACACTAAAGATTTTCTTTATTTAAATGGTTATGGGGTAAAAACAAACGGGGATTTATACAAAATCTATAGGTGTTGACCAGATGATCTATGCAGCTGATCAGCTTCAATCATCAGTGATAAATTTCTTTTGCGTCTCATCTTGTTAAATACTAGAGATCTTATGGGGTAATATATACTATGTAGCTGCATTAAAATCCACTTTTTCTCTGAAAACTACACTTTTACATTAATCAGATTAGTGCATAGGGACAAATGGTTTAGAAAAATATGATTATAAACCTGCAATAATCCACCTAGGCAAATCAACTTTCAACAATTTATGATCACGAACAGCGATTACATGATGTTGTCAATATCATAGCTTTTTGAGGGAGTGCTAACTGAGATTATAAAAGTCCACTGACCAGCAAATGTCTTGCAGTAGGTGCTCTTGGAGGTGTTTGTTTGGTAGTCCTATAAAATCAAATTTTACATTAATCTGATTTGGCGCAGTAGCGCTTACCGAAAAGTGAACTGGAAATATATGTTGACACACCTGCAAAATCCCTCGTAAATCCTACTTCATTTGTGGTGCTTTCTCTGTTCTCCGAACAAGTAACTGTCACAGTTATCCGATAAATCAAGCCCCAAAATATGTGTTGACACTGATAAACGATGTGCGGGTCTGAGGTCACGTGCTTATTAAAATGTGCAATTTTGCTGCATACAAACATTTCCGGAAGAAACATGTTTACACTGTAAACACCGGTATTTGGTAATAGCCATATATATAGCGCGAAATTCAAAATGGGAAAAGGACAGAGGATTATGCTATTCCACGTGGATTTATAAGTCAGTAAAGATAGGATTTGCTCCGGAAATTGTATGTCCATATCACCAAATGAATTCTTCAGCCGACGTTAGCTCCACAGCCGCGAGAAATGCCGGTAAGTGTATAAGATGTATACCGATGTGTGCAGCCAAACCTTGCTGCAGATTTTTGCATGTTTTAATGAACATATGATATCAGCCCTAAACTCCAATCAGTATCGTCACGTTTGAGGGGCTGATTATCGGCATACTGTCACAGTAACCGCGTATACATGATGTCAGTTATCATAGCTTCTACACGTGAGCAGCAGGGAAGCTGAACAGACCACTTTGATAGAAGGGTCCGTTCGCAAAAATAAAGGTTCTTACGAAGGCTGAAAATAAGGTCAATAACGTCATACCGAAGCCTCTAACCGAGCGCATTTCCATACAGGGGGAACAGACCAAATCGTGTGGGTTAGCTTGTTTTTGTTACTCCATCGTTGACGTACTTTTTTTCAAATTTTAGGCGTGTTCGTTTGCGTGTTGCCCACTCACTGTTGGTCGTCACCTTTTCTGCTGCTGTAATTAAATCATTGTTATATCAGTAATGATTGGAGAAGCTCACTCGGCAAGATTGGCACTAGAACGCCTTGAAGCAATCAAAAAATATCTACCCGTCCGTGATTCTGTCAAGCAGAAACTACAGGCGCGCCAGGAATCTCAAGTGGAATTTGTAGAAGGTACAGAACAATTATTTAAACCTGTTACAGAAACTACTAAAGGTCTTCTTTCCACGCTGCAGAAAACCGCGCCAGCGACTGGAAAAATAGCAGAGCGAACTAAAAAAAACAAAAAAGATTCTACGAGAACTTCCAGGTGAAATAGCTGCTGCTCAATCAATGCGAGAAATACTTCAAGGTATTGGCCAAGCTCGTACTGAAATAGAAAATATAAAGGATCGTATACCAGAACCAGAACCAGAAGCAGAACCAGAACAAGCAAGAGCCAAACTTGATGTGAGTGAGTTATTTACCGAAGATTATATTAAGCACATCAAAAAACTTGACAACATAATAGAATTACCTGCGTTTACCGCCGCAAGTTTTGATCAGCTAGAAAAAATTTTAAAACCCAAGTACGCTAATGATACTGTAAGTCGTGATAACTGGTTCAAACGGATATTTCGCTTACACTACGGAGTTTATCAGGCCCGAAATAATGATACAAGATATATTGCATTTATCAATGGGATAGATAATTATTTTGCACAATTACAACAACAACAACCACAACAACAACAAAAACAACAAAAACAGCAACAAGAAGAAAGACAAGTACAACAATTACTACAAGAACAATTACAACAATCAAGACTAAAACAACCACAAAAAACAACAACAACAACAACAAAAAATCTAGTCCAATAACAAGTAAGGAAGAGGAATGGCAAGACGCTTCCGGCGCAACTGGAAGTGGTATTGCTACTCGAGGAAGTGGTCTTATTACTCCATGTCCCTATAATGTCCTTGCTGAGTTGATCGACTAGAAACTCTGATTGGTGGAAAACGATCCGGTAATAATTCCCCAGAAATCATAAATGAAGCAACTGCGATTTGTCAACGATTATTTACAGGCTTTATTATAGACATTAATGTTTATCGGACTCTCATCGATGAACTTGTTGATGATTATTATCATAGTGATTAATTAGATACAGCAACTAAAAATAAGATGATCATACATAATGCTCAACGTGGTCCGGCCATGGTCAGGGTGATAAATTCGAAATTACCTAATTATAAAGCGATCTACGGTGATGGACTCGGCGATGTTGTTCAGGGTTTATTCAGACGGTTAGCCCCAAAAGCAATACCGATTTGCAAAGCAACTGTGTATGAAAGCTATTGACGTTGTTCGTGATAAAGGTATTGGTGATGTTGCCGGAAAGCGTTTTTGGCAATCCGGGATAGACTAGCACGATTGATACGATGAAAACCTTAGCCAGTAAAATTGCCCAGCACCGAAGTGATGCCTGTAAATGTCAGTAAAATAATAAATCAAGCTGCAAATCAAAAATTAGCAGCAATGGCGTTGCCATCGATGGCTGGTGTACCACTATCAGAAAAAGAAAAAATATAACTGCTAGTCTGAAAGCTGGAAGTGGTCTTCGTGTTAGAAAAACACGATAATAATAAATATGTTTAAACGTGTATCTGATCCCGCATTTGGCATGGATGCACCAGTACTCAAAGATGAGTCTGTACGTGATTATCACTATTATTCTTATGACGCACGTGTACCTAATGTACAAGGAAGAATCGAACTACAAGTTCAGGATACAAGCAGATATTTCTTGCCAGCTGAGGCTTTCATTGAGATTGAAGGCAGACTCGTCAAAGCAGATGTTACAGCATACGGAATTGGTGATAGAGTTGGTTTTGTTAACAACGGTGTCATGGCGTTATTTAACAGTGCCACATACATAATTGACGGAAAGAATATTGAATCATGCTTTGAGAACGTTGATGTCGCTACAACAATAATTGGACTTGCGCGATATAGCGATGATTACTCGAGATCAGCTGGTCCATCAATGATGTTTGCCAAGGACACAACTGATCATCAAGAAAGCAGAAACGTAACGCTAAATGCAGCTGGAACTGAAGTTGCATCAATGAATGAAAACTTCAACTTGGGATTCGCATCACGTCGAACGATGTTGAACGGCGATGAAGAATTCTCATGAGTGATTCCGCTGTCATATATCTTTGGATTCTGCAGAAATGTTAGAAAAGTTATATTTGGCGCTAAACACAAGTGGTACTTGTTAGAAAAGCCACCGACAATGATGCAATATTTCGTGATGCTGCGGTTAATGCAGGTAAAGTGACGCTGACAAAACTTTCGTTGTGGATGCCAGTAATGACTCCATCAATTGCCGAAGAACAACGGTTACTGTCTTTCATGGATCAAGGTGGTAAATCAACGTGGTCATGGCTAACTATGACCACAGACAGTATTCAAAGTAATGCTGCTGGTTTATTTACATGGCAGATAGCATTACAGCAGGGGGTGTCAGCACCACGACATATATTCATCGCTTTTCAGGAAAATGCCAGAGTAAATTCTCAGGAACGAAATTCAGTGGTGTTTGATACACCTGAAGTTAGTGAAGCTGCTTTGAGGATAAATGGACATCAAGAACCGTCCGAAGAAGTATTGCTGAATTTTGAGAACAACCATGTTGCACGTGCTTATCATCGGTTGATGACATTCATGAGGCGTGATCAGAATGTTGATTCTGGTTTGCAGATATCTCAGCGGGGTTTTACAACGCTAAATCCGATCTATTATTTCTCACTGGAACACTTGGATTTGTCCAGACAATCTGTCTTTAATATACACTTTCGAGCTCGTGTAGCTCGACTACCCGCTGGTGGTTATAGAGCAATCGCTGTTATACTCAGCAATAAAACAATGCTTCTTGAAGGTGCTGTGCTGGCGGACGAATGAGAGCTATTGATGTCCCAGTTGAAAACATGTAAACATCGTTTACAGAACGACGTGTAATTAGATCGCTCATGATAATTATAATGTCATATCATCATGGTAGTGTCAGTCTGACTCCTAGTCAGATTAAAAAACTGCAATCAGTATCAAAAGAAAACTGGAGTAAAAATATCACTAACGCGAGAACAGATCCAAGGTAGTTCAAATAAACTGACAGAACGTCAACTTAGGAACTTCAATAAAGCCAAACAATCAAAAACCGGCATACGACTTAATCTTTCTGCGGGTGCCATTAAAGATATAACTAGGACGGGTGGTATATTTTCACTTGTTGCAGCTATACCGGCGTTGATAGCCGCTGAAGCTCCAGCTGTTGCAAAAGCTGCTGCGTTGGGTGCAGTTGGAACTGCTGCTGGGATGACACTAAAGAAAGCAACAGGACAAGGATTCAAAAAAAAGGAAAGGGTCTAAGACTTCCAGGAACTCCCCATTCGTGGTTCGGATAGGGTTTAAGGCTTCCCGGGACACTTCGTTGATTCTTCCTATGTCCAATTTTGATTTACTTGATGCTGCTAAACAACTAAACATCAAAAACTTCATAGGTGTTTTTATGCGTGACCAATTACCGTCAAATCCAGCCACGACTGAAACTGGTATCATTAATCTCGATAAAAACTCTGGCCCAGGTACTCATTGGGTTGCATGCGCGATTGATCCAGGTGGAATTGTTTATTTCGATTCGTATGGGCTTGCGCCACCAAAAGAGTTTTTAAAATATGTTAGCAACATGGAAAGTATACCAGTATGGTATTCAACGCTACCAACACAGACAATAACCGATCCGCCAATATGTGGCCTTGAAACCCTCGCCGTACTCGACTCAATCTCGACATCGACAGCACCGCCTCATAAAGTCGTGCACGATTATACCACCAGACGACACAGTCATCCACCAACGTTTTAAACAGGCATTAAAATATAATGGTAGATATTTACGGAAGATCATCACAGCGCAAACAACAAACAATCGATGAAGATTTATTCAAGCAAGTAACAAAACAAATAAATGATGAATTATCTGACCTCTTAAATCTTGCAAATATTGAACCAAACGAACTTGTAGTATTTCAGAACCGTGAAGGAAAATTAATGACGAGTAATATTTGAATCAACGATATTATTGTTAAAGTTCAAGGAGTGCGAGAAGGTATAATAACTGTGTACGGCAAAGATGGTAAAATCATCCCCAATACTGTGAATCCATCGTCGATACGAGATAGTATAAGTAAACGAGTAAAAACAACAGGTGATACAATGACTGGCGATCTTAATATGACTAATAATAAATTATTGGCCTTGGAAATCCATCCACGGACACTGACGCTGCAACAAAAAATTACGTCGATGATCAAGAATCCAAGTTCATATCAATTAACGGTGGTATGATGCGTGCATTTCTCGACATGAACAACAATGGAATTAATAATCTCAGAACACCAGAATCAGATTTCGAAGCTGCAACGAAGAAATACGTCGACGATAGTAACATCCCAATGACGACTTCGTTGACGACAATCAACGATGGAATGACCGCATTTAGAACTGAACATACCTATAACGTAAACACGTTTTTGAATTTTCGTAGAAACGTAAACAGAGCTATTAATGAATATTTTGGAAGTCCAGCAGTTATCGAAATCAAACTCGCTGAAATAAAAAAGATTACCGATGGTGCAGTATACACAGCCGCGTCTGGATCAGCATTATGGACACCACTCAATAAATCCATCAAATGTCGCGCTGATTTTAAGGTGTTATTCAGGTTATCAGTAATCGGCGCTACAACATTTACAATATCTACCACAATTTCGCTGCGTTATCCACTAACTGGATCTTCTGGATCTGTGTTAGTAGTACTGGGGCAAAACGATGAAGAAACATTTGTGGTGGAACCCGAGGAAAAAAAACTTAGGCTTGTTGTATTATTGGTGTCTTGAATTAGTCGCTAAACTACCACCTACTTAATATAATAATGATCGACGCTAACCAACACAGATACAATCAAGTATGTGAGTGTCAGACCAAAATAAAAAATATCATTGACGAGTACACAGTAGAAGTAATAAAAAATCGCAGACGTGTAGTTGTTTTTGACGTAGTTGTGTATTCAGCGTCAGCTATCATCACGTCAACTGGTATATTGCTATCAGCAGCAACAATGACGTCGCCAGTAGTTGTGACAATTTGTGTTTCAGTTGCAACAACAATTGCTGGTATTCTTAATATCATCGCAAAAAAAAATATTCACGTTCACAAACTCAAAATTACACGAGTACACAATAAAACTGCACGCGGCGATGTTAACATACTCTAAACTATAATCGTTGATTTCGTCGTATCTCAACGACGGTATAATATCAGATAACGAGTTCACAGAAATAATTAAGATTTAGAACGAGGCATTAGGAGATGGAGAACCAGAAAAAATCCTGATTTAAAATCCTGATTTAAAATAATAATGTCGTCATCGCAAGAACTACTACAACAGATCGTCACTAATACAACACCACCGAAAACCACAATGATATCAGCAAGTTCAACTAAACCTGAGTTCAGTATTAATTTTCCAACTGCAATTCCATCCAGCGAAATAGCGCTAGCACTATTACGAGTTTATTATTGTTGGCCAAATATCAGGTCGAAATCATTCGGTCGATTACCCGCAAACAACTCATTAGTATTTGCAAATAAAAATAAACCAGATGGAACTCCAGATTGGCAAGTTGTAAGTATACCTACGTTCAGTTATCAAATAGAACAGATCAATGAGGAATTCCAGCGCAGAATCAAATCTATAACGGGCAAGGAATCCAAGATAGCAATTACTGTTCACGAATCAACATTATCAGCCGCGATTGAAATTTCTACGCCAGATTACGCTGTAGATATTTATCAATCGTCGATCAGAACTGTACTGGGCTGGCCTTAAATGCCACCAGCGTTATCACCACATGATACGCATTCTCCTCCTCCTAAGGCAGATTACATCACAAATGAACACTCAGATGAGGAAACAGGTTATAAAGATAATCCATTTTTGAAAACATTAAAAACTGACCATGAAAAAGATATATTTCACTGGAATTATTATACAGGTGCTACGTGGAATATTGGTCCATCTAAAAGAAGTTACGTCATTGATGATATTAAATTTACTTATGATATTGTTAGTCGTGAACACAAACAACATCGTGATAAATTAATTCAGTTATTTAATGAACATATTTTTGATGTAACATTTGCAAAAACAAAAGAGGAAATTATTAAACAAATAAAACGCTTTAACAGAATTACATATGACTTTGAAATTGCTAATCAAGGTCTTATACAGACTGTAAATAAATCTTATAATAAACAACAGTTTCTTGAGCACTATGGAATAGCTGAAGCAGACCTAGCACCATTCAAAACACCAGAATTTAAGATCAACGAGCTAAAAATATTACTTTTTATTTTATCGATGAGTACTATTCAAAAATACTTGAATCATAGAGAAAAAAAACCCACCGGCAGATATTCTCAAACACAACAACAATCCGTATGGTGAAGGTCGTCATGTTTCACCAGACATTGTAAATATAACATCGACGATCGCAGTTAATCTTGTCTGTGACGTCATTGATGTCAGTTATCAAGTAGATCTTGAAAAATCCAATCAGACCCAGCAAAGATATATTTTATACATATTTACACCGCTAGTTCCACCAGGATATTTAATTGTATTAGAACCAATAAATCCTGTTTATCTGCGATGTCATAATCCGTTGGTCTCAAGGATACTCTTCAAACTTACTGACCAAACTGGACACTTGTTGGATTTGAGAAATGAATCATTAAATATTAATCTGTATGTGAGATCGTAAGGAAAACAAAAAAAAATCTGTCAAATAAATTATCTGAATAAATATAATCTGATTCAGAATAATACATTATAATCTGATTCTGAGTAAATATTATTATCAGAATAAAATAAATATTATCATTCTGAGTAATATTTTTTTTATCAGATTCTAAATAAATATTATTCTGACTGAATAAAAATAAATGAATAATTGTTTTTTACTATAGTCAGAGATGAATTATCCCTTTTGTTTAGTCAAGGTGACAGAGTTAGTTTCGTCGTCACTACAGTCACTGGTGACACTTTCACAATCATCATCGACTTCACAAGCAGACATAATCTCCCTCAACTGTCTTATACGAGGATTCAGAATCTTTTTTGTTTCGTATTCGTGAAACAGTTTTGATCTATTTTTTTTTTTTTGATTCAGTGTGCGGGGGTGGGGGCGCAAATAGTTTCACCTGTGTATCTGTAACTATTGCCAAGGATTGTAACATTGCTTGTTGAATCAACTTTATGAATCTGTAATCGGCTGGGAATGTATATTTATTTTCGAATCTTCGTTGTTGTAATGATTCAAAATCACACATAATTTTCTGAGGATTAAGCTGAACGGAAATTTTATACCGTCATTTTGTAATTTTTCAATCGCAGAAATAATAACATTAATATTTTCAGAATTCATTATAAAATAAATATTTTTTTAAAATAAAAATAATAAAATATTTCTGAATAAAAATAAAAATACTTCTGAATAATAAAAAATATTAATAATAATCAGAATAATAAAAAAGATATTTCTGAATAATAAAAAATATTAATAATAATCAGAAGAATAAAAAATATTTCTAAATCAAAATAAAAATATTTCTGAATATAAAAATAATAAAATATTTCTGAATCAGAATAATAAAAATATATTTCTGAATCAGAATAAAAATATTTCTGAATATAAAAATAAAAATATTTCTGAATATAAAAATGAAAATATTTCTGAATATAAAATATTTCTGAATCAGAATAAAAATAAAAATATTTCTGAATATTCAGAAATAAAAATGAACAGTAGCAATGATGATCGGTCACCATTCCACGGGGTCCCTTCATTGCCAGTAAAGCCCATGAGGTCCTAGTTTTTTGGGTCTTTCCGTTGATTACCCTAGTTTTTTGTAAAGGCACCCCATGAGACTTTTTCTCTCCGCCGACATTCTTTCTCAATGTCCTTGTGTGGGGTACCCTTCAGTGAGGCCACAAGGTTAAGAGCTCACCTCACCCTACTGTTTATTTCTGAGGGGTTCCAGTTTTCATAGACACACTCCCGGCGAATTCCTAAATGGACGAAACGAAATTTTAGAAAATCAGAGAGCTGTCTAGGTTTTTTGAATTTCATGTACACTCCCCCCAATATCAAACCCCGGGGTGAATAAAAAACAACACCCACCACATGTTACATGAAATTCCTTGGGGTTTGGAATCCCCTCTACTTCAAGGAAAATTTGCATCCAAACATCCACCGTCCACGATACGTCTGTCACGGGAATCGAACCCGAGGCCTCAGTATGATAATCCAACGTTATAACACTGCGCCACTGTGCCATTCTTACAATTATACGTTTCAGAAATTATTATGAAGTTACGTAAGCTGAATAAATAAACTGTATTGTGAATTTTAATTTCTAAAATAAATCTCGCACACGTTTTAGAAGTTACCTATGCTGAATAAATAAACTGCAGCGTTAATTTATTTCAACTTCTGAAACAAATATACCGGACGTCGTTGGGAGTTCTGTAAACAGATGTTGCGTGACCTACTGAGTGTACATTGTATACCTGGAAGGTCTAAAAATAACTTACCTGTAATTCACGCAAGATAATGTACATATAATTAACCTACCTAGATTGTATATGAATTTATCAGGAGAGTCAAAATGTGTAAGTATCATTTTCTGTTATAAATTAACTACAGACAATTACGACACACATACACACACAAAATAAATAAATAGCGACGGCGCAGTGGTAAGCGGGACAACTGCCTAATTACTCTATCAGCGAGGACAGAGTTATCTCCCTTTATGTGTATGATATTTAAACGTGATAAGTTGATCACGTTTTTTTTTTAATACGCCGATTTGGTTATATTATTTGCAACAAAATATATTGAAGCACGTTTAATATCAAAATATTTACCAGCTGCATACGTCGATGGAAATACCATTTCTTCGCCAGTCTCTAAATTTACAGATTTAATAACTCTTGCGCGTCGTAGACCGCCAGTGTTCCCCAATTGTAAATTCTGACTTTGTGTAATAGTTCGTAAATTATCCAAAGAATTATCAAATTTTCTGCTGTTGATGTGATCGATCACAAGTCCATCTTCGATTATCCCATGAAAACATTGGTACATGAATCTATGTGAGAAATACTTTTTTCTCCAGCACCAAACATGAGATAACCAGTATCAATGACAAAACCGACTGGTTTTTTAAGTCGACAGTCCTGATTGCACCATCACGAGATGCTTCATAATTCTTGATGATGGGATGCTTCACAAATTCATTTTACTCCATTTATATAATAATATTATTTGTCTAAATCATTATTTTGAAAATCTAGCCAGATAATCTTCGGCGGTTTTTATGGGAGATTCGACTCCATCGGTATTATTTTTTTATCATAATATCGTTTCAGCTCTCTGTATTTTTTACCACCGCATTGCACACACAACTGACTTTTTCCTCTAACCCCAACACCATATTTTAAGCACGGTTTTGGTCCTCGACTCTCGTGCCGAACGCTTTACATATGATATCCACAGAATTCATTTATGCAAGTCCTGTTACAAGTTGTTGAATAACCGATCATTAGCTACCTGCATTTATTCTTTGTTTGAATCATTATATACATACTTATCTTCAATTTAAATATATATTTGTCTTAATTATAATATGGAGGAGTTTGAGAGATTATCCGCAATTAAGTCTTCTAGAGCCAGATTCGATCTTGACAAACTGCCGAAACCTAAATTTAGTTTTTCAATGCAAGATCTGGCTTTGGTGAATAGTGATATAACTGGTCGTATCAGTAAAGCCATGAAGTAATTTTGCGACGATGGTGCAGCTCATGTGTGGTCAACATTCAGAATCATGAATGTTGCAGATGCTACAATGAATGATTCGCGCGCAGTAAGAATTATTAGCTATCTCGACAATCAGCGATATATTATTCTAATAAAATTTATTGTACAGAGAGACGAAACTTGGATTATCCGTGAAAAACGTGACCCTGTCCGCATGACAGTTGGAAGTAGCATCGTCACTTTGTATAAAAATTCCAAACAAGGAATATTGACTGGTATTGACAAACCATATTATGAAGGAGCGTATCCTGTAACTGCGGTTGTTTATGCGTTGTATTCGCTAAATGATAAACCTAGCGTTGATGATCTCAAACCGATGAAACTATCAAGGCTAAATTGTGTAGCTGAGCGAGTTACAGAACACTTCACAAACGCGATACGTGGAAACGGTTTAACGGATCTAAGACGTAAAAAAAATAAATACGTGTGCAGAAAAGTTAAAGATACCTGAGCGTCTATCAAAGACGTTGCTGAGCTGGGAAAGAAATTAAAATTTCCAATAACAGTGAAGACATCAACCGGAGAGATTTTCTACAAACCGAAATATGAATCAAAAGGAGCCTCGATAACTATTACTGATCATAACTCACACGCATGGACGTCAGCGATAACGATATTTCCACGAGACAGAACAGTTAAATTTTATAATGATTGTATGTTTGATTTTATCAAAAATATCAGTAAGAGTGACCCTGTAACTGTTTGGCTGTTTCAAAGTTCCGACGACTGAAATAATGATCAGTTTGTACAGCCTAGCGGAGAAATTTATCGTGCACAATTTCTCTACGACGAAATGAAAAATCTTGCATTGAAATACACGAACGATAATCATGTTATCGAACAATTACTGAATAACTGTTTTACCGTTCCATCAGTTACTCCTCACTTTGCTCAGGAGAAAAATTCAAGGAAACCTACAAGATCGGATTTTCTTGAAGACGTCCAACACAGTTGGGTTGAATACGGACACGGCGGATTGTGGAATACTAAAAACGATTATAGCGACGTTATCTCATTTGATATGGTAGCATGTTATATTGGAAGTTTTCTTGGATACGGAGAGTGTTCTGAATATTTTAAAAGATTTGAACATCCAACACACGAGATGATCAAGGTTGCAATAAACGGACCTTTGACTGATTTTGACTTAACTGGATTTGCTTGTATAGATTCATTCGAGTTTGCACAAAATCTCCATCCGATTATTTATGTTTAGTTTGGAAGACATTTTTCAGAAAAACATTGGGCTCCAATAGTTTTATTACGATACATGCTTGATGTAAAAATATTTATATCAATGGGTGTGGTGGTTCTGGTAAAACAACGCATGCAATTGAATTATTCAACAGTTGTTCAGATGTGGTTGTCTTGACACCCACACACAGACTCGCCAGGAAAATGAGTAAACGAAGAGTAAAATCTCAAACTTATCAGTTTCTTTAGATGGTGCGGAGACGCATGGACTCCATCACGGATGGGTGAGAAATATATTCCCAAGATTATTATCTGGGATGAAATTTGTACGGTATCGTTGGAAGTATTAAAAATGTTTCTTGATTGGTTATTGACGAAAAATACTGCTGTGGTAATGTGTGGTGATCATTGTCAACCGCCACCTTTTGTTGGACAGTCTCCACACGAATGGTTAAAAAAATTTGTAGATTATTATGAGGAGACAAATAATGATCATAGAGCTATTGATGAACGACTGAAAGAATTTAAAAAGTTACTCAGACTGCAGCCAGATAAAATACAGTGTGAGATAATGAGTGAAGTAATTCCAGAAACTACGATGAGTGATTTTTGGAACTTGTGGAGACCAAATGATTTGATAGTTGCAAGTAGAAAGATAGTTCGTGATACACTTCAACGGGAGTTATTTTTGTTACATAAAGAAAACTTTTCAAATCTACCTGTACTATCGTGTTATCGCCCAGCAGATACGCAATTCCATGTTGCAATGATAAACAAAATCTTGTGTTAAATGATATTGTTTTAGTTCCTGTCAGTTCTGCTGAGAGCGCATTAACGTCTGACAGAGTCAGGGATAAATCTCCGTGGACGTTAGGATACGCTATAACGATTCACTCGTCACAGGGATTAACTATCACGGATACAAATATTTGGAGTATTGATGATCGGATCGAATGGTCAAATTTAGTTTATCTCGTGGTGTGTCGAGTCAGAAGAATATCTCAACTGCGTAGGGTTATCATAGACAATGATGATGATAATGTAGTCGTTGACGATGTCAGCGACGAAGCTGTGAAGAAAAAATTATTCGGTTATAAACAATGTGACAAAAAAAAAAAAAAAACGCGACTTTGATCTCGACGTAGAATTTATTATGACACTGAAACAACGACAGAATAATCATTGTGCAAGTTGTAACTGTAATATGTTGTGGCAGTATTCGAACAATAATCCAAGACAGTTTACCGTAGATAGAATTAATAGTAGTCTTGGTCACACACGTGAAAATGTGATGCTAACCTGTCTTGAGTGCAATCGATGTCGGGGCGCCAGTTTACAAAAGTGAACGTGGTGGTAATTGTGTGTCTTCAGGAATTACTTGTAATTGTTCACGTACAAATCCACGTTGAGGAGCAGTTGAATCTAGTCTGTAGATTGCAGGTCTAAAAATTTTATGTGTAGTCACACTCCAGATAGTATCCGTTGCTCTTTTTAACCCCCTTCAAGTTCACTAGGTTCATCTAAATATCTTACAGTCACATTACCTAGTACTTATTGAGGGGAAGAGTCATGTCGTTGTATTGGTATATGTTTCTTTGTGATTGCATTAATGGGTTTCATAGAAGTTGCACGAGTAATTTCATTATTTAACGCAGCTATCACACTTGGTAGTCTTGCAACCTTTTCACGAGATCTCTTGTTTGTGGATTATTTCCTTCGCATACTGGTATCCAAATAACCGCTCAGCAAGTGTTCGATTAAATCGTTCAACAATTGCCTGATCGCGATGAATTGCGGTATGACCTCGTCTGATTTTAACGTTATATGTTTTCATCAAAGATGATACTGCACCAAGAAATTCTTTGCCAGGATCAACCTGTAATAGTTTTGGCCATCGCAAGGATCCTCGTTGATAAATTCGTTCAAAAGCAGATGCAACTTCAGTTGCTGTTTTAATTATCTACTTGCAACGTCAACGACAGTTAACGCATATTTGTATGTGCGTGATTGACGTCTACCAGTTTTAATAGTATCGTGAGGTAAAACAAAATATCTGCTTTATGAACTTCATTGGGAGTGCTGACATCAAAATGTGCGTACTGAATTTTTTTAAGTGGTGGTAGATAAATTTGCCATATTGCCTGTCGTGCTAACCAGTTTGCAGCAACAGAACATGAGACAATTGCTGCATCAGCAAGTTTACGAATCGTTACTCTAACTCTCCAATATCCCCTTGTCATGATAATAACCAGTTGATTAATTACCAGCCCCTAGCACTAGTTCACCTTTCATCACAGATTTTACTAGAAAGCTAGCAAGTTTTTCTCTGAGAGAATTTTCTTTTAATGGAATTTAACGAGTGAATCAACTTCACATCTGCAATATGTCATTGTTGTAAATCTTTATTTTTATACGCAACGTCATGAAAGTGACATGCTTGATCAATCGCATTTATTGGATATTCTCCTGGTCTTGGTTGATCTTGTTCGTCAAGTCGAATATCTAGTTGAGTTCCAGGACCACAGTAATTATAGCCAGACAGCTGTTTCTCACCAGGGTATTTAGCCCATGGATCTCCGGGTAATTTTCCCAGTGAAGAAGAAATATCACCGCCGTTGACATCCGTCAGGCGATAAGAAATAAATTTGTATTTTTTTGTACCACATGTCACACACTTACCTGTAAGTGTGCGCTTTTTATTTTTTGTTATTATTGTTGTTAATCCACTGGTGGACGTGGATGTTCTACATCGAACACAATATAAATTCATATTATTTATTGTATGGATATAATTGACTTCTCAGCGACACGAAAACAAGAGCCAATCAAGCATCATCCAGCGTTACCAAATTCTATCAGGATGATAATAATAGACCCATCTGGGTCTGGTAAGACGCAATTGTTGCTTAATCTGATAATGAGGTGGCTCAAGTGGGATAAGTTATATTTAGTAGCGCCATCTGTAGATGATCAACGATGTCATCAAGTACTTAAAGATTTCAATGAAAATACAAAGTTGCTGGATGAAGACGGTAATGATATTATTGATTGTATTACCAATATTGATAAAGAGCCATCTGTAGATGACCTTAATGGATTTATTAATAATCTCGTGGTATACGATGATGTGATGCTGTACAAACAATCAAATCCTGCCAGAATATTTTCCAGAGGCAGACACAAAAACACAGACGTGATTTATGTTACCCAGCGTTACACACAAATACCTAAAGTGATCAGGGATAATTGTAATGTTTTAGTTGTGTTTAATGGAGTCGATACACATACTCTGCGAAACATTCATCAGACTTGGTGTTCAGGGGACATGGACATGATTAAGTTTAAAAACTTTTTTGCACGAGCACAAGCTACCCCATTTGGATTTATTACGATAAATTTACATGACCCCAGATCTAGGTATCGTATAGGTCTTGATAAAATTTTCGGTTGAACGACAGCAGCAGAAAAGGTGACGACCAACAGTGAGTGGGCAACACGCAAACGAACACGCCTAAAATTTGAAAAAAATACGTCAACGATCGAGTAACAAAAACGAGCTAACCCACACGATTTGGTCCGTTTCCCCCTGTATGGAAATGCGCTGGGTTAGAGGCTTCGGTATGACGTTATTGACCTTATTTTCAGCCTTCGTAAGAACCTTCATTTTTGCGAACGGACCCTTCTATCAAAGTGGTCTGTTCAGCTTCCCTGCTGCTACGTACATTGCATAGATCTTTGCCAGTTTCTAAACAAATTATCATAACAAAGCGCTCTCCCAAATTTTGCTGTTAACAGGGGATTTCCCAAAATATCCAAGGGTAGCATACCTGCTATATATCAAGGGATGTTTCTGGATTAGTACGTTTAAGTACAGAAACGAGTTTTGGGGGTGGGGGTGGGGGAAAATTAACTACCTTATATACTCGCATACAAATAGACTTTTTTTGTTTATACTGAAAATTCAATTCATCATGCAGAGTAAGGGTCGTGTTACAAACAATACATACTAACAGTTTGATAAATCTTGGAGTATTGTTTGAAATTCTATATGTTTTAGTAGGTATAAAAAAATCTAAATTAAATTATTGTTAGTTTGTCATGCCACTAGTCACATCCAGAAATACATATATGGTATTCACCGTGTTTATGTTTTATTACGGTATTCATTACGCAATACTTGTATCTAAATTTAGTAATAATTATAAAATGTTCCATTAAATATTATCCAATGCAAACTAAAGTGCCCATCAAAGCTGTTAATAATTGGGTGTTAACTAGTAAGTATATTGCTTCCATTATCGTGCAAATCCGAATAACTCGTATTTGTGATATTTTTTGTTTTGTGCTGTATAAACGCCTATTTGTTTGATGCAATTAACGTTTTGATTTGAATTTTCCTTTATCATGAACTAGATCTAATTCCCTATCTGTCTTTTTATATATCTTTCCAATTTGGCTTATTCCAAATTAAGTCATTTAAAGGGGTCTCAGTATCAAAGGAAATTTCAAATAATATTTTCAACAACAATCAAACAATAGTAGTATAAAACCAGCCATAACTATTCAAAACTTAATGGAGAAATTGTATTTACGGATATACGGAACTTTCAACATATCAAACAAAACAGCAAATTTTCCAAACCTCAACTCGCTTTAATTTGGGCACGTTTTGACTTGGTTACGTTTTGACTTTCATATGTTTTGACCTGGTTACGTTTTGACTTCGGTAAGTTTTGTTTCGATACGTTTAGCTTGGGTACATTTTGACCTGCTTCCTCACTAAACACCCCAGAACACCCTAAGACTCTCCAAGAACATGCTAAGAGATCCCAAGACTCTCCAAGAACACCCCAAGACTCTCCAAGAACACCCTAAGACTCTCCAAGAACACGCTAAGAGATCCCAAGACTCTCCAAGAACACCCCAAGACTCTCCAAGAACAACCCCAGACTTTACATAATCACACCAAATCTCTCAAAAATGCTTCAAGAAGCGAAAAAGCAATCATTCATACTATCAGTGTGTGGGGTTTTGTTATGGTTGGGGTGGGGTGCTCCCATTATTTTATTTTAACTATTGTAGAAGTCCCACCAAGGCTCGATTTTGGTTGGAAGTTAAATTAGTGAAAGATAGATGTAAAGCTCCGAGCCCCCAGTCAGCAATGCCGACGGTTAACTGGTTAAATATACAAAAGGTTGAAATTCAATGAATAACAATTTAATAACAATTCAATAATCAAATGCTTCAAATTTCCAATTACACTCCGTCCGCTCGACCCTTTAATAGCCTACTGCATCACTTGATTAGCAGTGTGAGATCGATTTCCACCTGTCCTTGTATTCTACTCATCTGTGGTATTCTTTTCTCTCCTATTTCTCCCAATTCCTTCTCCTCTTCCTCCCCTACTTTCTCCAAATTCCTTCTCATCCTACTCGACTTCTCTACACTCCTTCTCCTCCACTTTCTTCTCCAAACTCCTTTTCATCCACCTCCACCTCCACCTTCTCTCCACCGACTAGACCTCTGTCGACTTCGACTGTTCGGCTAGTCTCAATTCCGTCTCCACCTCTTGGAGACTCGGAACTCAACTGAACCTGGAGTTCTCTGTCCCCTTAAAAGCTTCATGTGAAAACACAAGGACGGTACAATATTTTTCCTTAGCCCTCTCATCTCACACCACACACACACAGCCTATCATCAGATAACGGCTATTAAATTTCTTCGGTCACGCATTCATTCACATCAAGATACCCATACGTTCTTGTATGGTAAAAAAATCCCTCCATAATACAGCACTGTATCAATGACCTCTTACACATCCATCAATAAATTGCGTCACATCAGTACATATTCCTAATCCCGTTATACTAAACAATATCACAATAATCAGACGCATTTCTTTACCTTACACTCATACAAAGTACGCAAATATTCAAATATCCATGCTCTGATGTATTCATGCGTCCATAGTAACTAATCTTACATACTTCAACCATTCCAAATTCACATTTCAAGCATGTGTAAATTCTAACATAACACATTAATAAATGCACTAGTTTACTACGAAGTAACCTAATAGCGAATTACAAAATTAATTCTAACCAGAAGCTAACAATCTACATAATTCTCTACGTAGTACTCAAGCCCATTTCTCAAATACGCATGCAAATGAAACACTGCAAAGGTAATTCTACATACTAAATGATGCTAGTAATTAAGTATACATACACAAAATAATTACAATTATGATGCCGTAATATTCTGCATAATTCGAGCAAATAACTTACTAACCTTTTCGAAGCTTTGTCTTTCCTTAGAGACTACCTCTAAGTTTTACCGCCAAATAACGAATGGCTCTTCTCGGAGTAACCCTATTGCTCAACAATCTGTCGAGTTACGAAAGTTATCATTCAGGTCAAATTGTAATCACACCCTCTATCTCAATCTTTGATTGGACATCGCTGTGGACTGATCCAATCAAACTTAGCGGACAATGTCTGTCAACGTGGGGACGGATGAGAACACGCCCCGCTCACCCCGCGGGCTTCCATCTGATCTTAGGACTAATCTGTAACACATAGGTGTGAAGTGGTGCGACCTAACGCCTTTGCCGATTCAAGATTTCGGGTGTCCGGCCGGTCATGTAACCTTGCGTAAGAGATTAACACTTGCCCGCGGCAAACTTTAGACATCAAACACATGGTAATATTCTCAAGACAGTAGATGATAGCTTATACATAACTTTATACTGGGGCTTAGCAAACGTGACACAACGATATAATTCTTTGGTGGCCCCATTTCCGATAACCTACGGAAAATAATTCTTATGCATAAAATCTCTTTAATTACGATGTTTTTGAACAATTTCCTCGTTAAATAGTAATGAACTACCTCCATCATTACTTTTCTTATCAACTGTCTACATGCAAATTTCATTTCAAAGTCGTACATCGCTTGTTTGGTAAATATGGTCTCAGTGGGAACTATCGACATACATTCGAGGTGTGATCAGTTAGATTTACCCCGAAGTTGCGAATGTTCCTATGTGAGTCGAATAACTGACACGTTGAAAGAGACTGGCCATAGGCCACAAATATCTCCAGTCTTGTTATGTATAACCATTGTCACATCCTAAGTCACCATAATTAAACAATATGATTATTAAAACTTCAATTTATTTTTTAAAAATCTTAACACTTAATGATGGATTGACCGGCTCGTTTCTGTGCATACGTACAGTATTTAGATTGACTTAAGCGAAGTAACAAAAAGTGCCTGACCGACATGAAACTAGGTCACATTCTGCATATAAATGTCTTCATTGCAGAGCAGGAAATTTTAATGATCTATTTAATTTTGTAAACTTTGTAGTCAACACATTTATTGTCAACATTGCTTGTAACATTTCAAAACAAGTCAGATGTGAAATACACCATTGTATTTGGTACCATTTTCGGAATATCATCCTCGTTTTGTTTCAGCCTCGTAGTAGCACAGGAGTCTGACGTGTTATCAATAAAGTACGATGAAATCTCTGAAAACACGAAATCACCTGATCGGTACACGGCGAATTAACCTTTACTTTCACCATTACGTAACAAAGTTTTTCTAATGGACTTCATCAGGCGGAAGTAGGCGATTCTGCCACGGGATGAATAAAAACTTTGAAACTAATTTCACAAAATAAAATGTTTAACTTGCCTTTTATTTCAGATTGTATCATATGATAATTTTATATAAATTTCCTGAACAGAAATATCTAGTTCAAGTTAGGATAGTAGAAATGACTGTTGATGACGTCATCAAACTTCCAATATTAAAGCCGAGATGGATGATGGATTCGGTAATAGTAAAAGATAACACAGACTCTGCTTCATGATCGGTTCGAGTATTAGACCCTAACGCTTATTTACTGCAGAGTAGAATCTGGTCTACTTCCGTCTGATGGTGTCCTGTAGAAAGACTTTGTGGCCGTAATGGTGAAAATAAAGGTTAATTCGCCGTATTAGATTCATGCGATGGTCGTCCGAGAGTTATACGTTTGTACGTTACTGTATTTTGAATATATGGATAGCTTTTCATTCATTTGGTGCTTCTGAAGCGATGAAAGACGCGTGACAAAAGTCGAATCGAACGGAGGCTGGGGTCACGCTTGCACTCCTTGTGTTAATTTATAGTACCGATAAGGTGATTTCGTGTTGTCAGAGATTTCATCGTACTTTATTGATAAAACGTCAGACTCCTGTGGTAGTAGTAATACTTCCCAAATTGGTGACTTTTTAACTGTGGAACATCTAGTTTCATGTGCAACATTTGATTTTATGAGATTTAACGCCATATTTCACCACGTGATAGGCTATAAACGGTGACCAGTGCACATGGTGGAAGAAGAACCATCGACTCAAGGGAAGCTACTTAACAGATTTCTCACATATCCATGTTGGTCTAAACGAGAATCTAACCCATTAGACAGATTGGAGATATAAATGCAAGTATCTTAGTCTTCTCGGGCACCCGGGGTCCTTAGATGTGCAAAAACACTGTGTTAGGTGTTCAAAAAACATTTGACAGCTTTTCTATAATCTGTTAAATACTTCCACGTTTTATTTTAAATGTTATCCAGGCAGCTTTGTAATAAAAATAATTGAAAAAATTAGTCTGTTTTAATAATCTGAACTTCATTGCGCGTGTTACCTTTGTCTGTTATTTAATATACATATTACACAATTTTGGCATCTTTACGTTTATATTTTATTATGTACTTATACTTTTTATTTGAAAACTTTATCTTGCGAACGCTTTGTTCAATTCACTATTACATTTTGTTAAACTTACCCTTATGTTGGCACTATATAGCCTCTTTTGTGCTGATCTGCCTTAAAACACTACATACATACATACATACATACATACATACATACATACATACATACATACATACATACATATTTGTGATAATACGTCATATGGTCATTGTGACGTTCACGATGTTGTTAGGAAGCTAAAACAACCCTTGGCTTGAGTGCAGTTCAGAATGGGCATTATTTACATCCGAGTTTATTTTTCTATCATGCAGGCTCATTCAAGCAGGAGGAGAAGAGATAGTCACAGTCCTAACAACAATCTGCAACAAGATATGGCAGACAGGAGAATGGCCCACCACATGGACTCAATCCTTGGTCATCGTGCTCCCCAAGAAAGAAAACCTACAGCTATGCCAAAACTACAGAACCATCAGTTTGATCAGTCACCCGAGCAAAGTCATGCTGAAGATAATTCTCAACAGACTAAAACCTCAAGCAGAGAAAATTATTACAGAAGAGCAGGCAGGCTTCCGAGCAGGAAGGAGCACCGCAGAACAAATCTTCAATCTCAGACTTCTTTGCGTGAAATATCTTCAGCATCAGCAGAATCTATACCACGTTTTTATAGATTTCAAAAAGGCCTTTGATAGGGTATGGCATGCAGCATTATGGGCAACTATGAGGAAGTACAACATCAGCTCAAACCTGGTGCAGGTTGTTGAGCACCTCTATGACAAAGCCACCAGTGCTGTCCTCATCAATGGCAGCAAAGGAGATTGGTTTCGAACAACAGTTGGCTTCAGACAGGGGTGGATACTGTCACCTAAACTCTTCAACATTTTCCTGGAAAGGATCATTGAGAATGCCTTGCATGACCACAACGGCACTATCAGCATCGGAGGAAGAACAATCACCAACCTTCACTTCGCAGATGATATTGATGGTTTAGCAGGAGATGAAAAAGAACTGGCTGACTTGGTTGAGCGCCTCGACACAACTTCCACAGCATACGGTATGGAGAGGTATGGAGATTAGCGCCGAAAAAAACCAAACTGATGACAAACAACACCAATGGCATCAATGCAGAAATAAAGGTCAGTGGACAGAAGCTGGAAAGAGTCACAAGCTTCAAGTACTTGGGATCAGTTATCACAGATGAGGGCTCCAAACCAGAACTACTTTGCGGGATTGCTCAGACAACAGCAGCAATAATAAGGTTGAAACCAATATGGAAGGATACCAATAGTGCTTTTAGTTCCAAAATAGGCTGATGCGCTCGATTGTCATATCCATCTTTTTGTATGCTCGTGAAACATGGACACTCACATCAGATCTACAAAGAAGGATTCAAACCTTCGAAATGAGATGCTACCGCAAGATCTTGGGCATCTCATACATTGACCATGTAACCAACAAAGAAATCCACAACAGGATCCAACGAGCAATCGGATCCGATGAAGACCTCTTGACCACTGTAAAAAAGCGCAAACTGAAGTGGTACGGTCATGTCTCAAGATCATCTGGACTGGCAAACACAATCTTGCAAGGCACAGTGCGAGGGAGGCAGACAGAAAAAGAGGTGGGAAGACAACATTAAGGAGTGGACAGGCATGGGATTTGGAGATTCCCAAAGGGCAGTAGAGAACAGGGAAAGATAGAGAGAATCGGTTGTAAAGTCAACTGTGGTGCCCCAAAGACCTCTTGGGTTAAGGGATTGATGATCATAATGATGATGATAATAATGCAATGGAAAATGTCGATGATGGCTCATTTGCTACTTCGAAGTTGCACCTAGACCTCTGGCTCACTCTTCCGGTCTTCGTGACACCAGACCCGGAATTACTTCATCTATTTCTGCGGGACTAAACTATACCCGAGATGTATGTGGCGCAGTAATGTACGGAAAAATTCATAGAATTTGTTCGCCAGAAGTATCTCCGGCAGAAAAAATTAATCTATTCTGCCATTAGATTGTCTGTAGGATTTACCGAGACATTACGAATAAAAAAAAGAAAAAACTATTCTATCATTCGCAACTTCTCGGTCAATCCTTGTTTGATAAGTAGCCAAAGTGGTCAGAATGGGAAGTATTGTCGACCCTTTGAGGTATGTTTTGATAAATTTTACTTCTAAGTTGCGAATGAATCCTGATCGAATTGCAGAAATAGCCATAGTATTCTTGATCAATATCCAAGGCATATTTTAGTCTTGTAGAAGGGCCATAATAGTCACATTCCGAATGTGAGAATTAGGTACAAATAATATAGTCCGGTTTAAACAAGTCAAAATGTATATCAAGTGTTTGAGAAAAAAAATTAAGATCAGCGTGATAGAGTTTCGTCAAATTAGCATAGAGAAAGTAAAATTCTGGTACTTTTAATCTCCACAGTATAGCTGTAGGAAAAAATCTTTTGTCGAAAAAATGGCGAATTCAGCTATTGGTGATGGTTCACAGCCTGAATCTGGTACGGAATAAAATTGACTTTAATGTACGATAGAACCATAAGACAGACACAGAGAATTTTAATTTGCATTGCAAGAATGAAAAAGGTCACATTATTGAACATTCTTCACCGTAAAGACCAAGCTTTGAAATGATGTAGTCTTAGAGACACTTATACACGCACATCTTTCATATAAAGGAGTTGGTATTTTGGTCTTAATTCTTTGGCAAATGAAGGCTGTCATCTATCGCCTTACGTTTATTCCGACGTGAAAGGTATCAAGGAATCGATTGCAAATGATTTATTTTACATGATAGAGTCGGAATGTACAATAATTGGACCAAATATCGTCACATTCACCCCCTCCCTCCCGGTGGAATAGGGTTGCTTTTTCGATCCTAATATTTGGCTAAGTCCGAGATGTGATGTACAACGAGGTATCAATATCTATCTAATGTTCATCAAGGAATTTATTGCAACTATAATATTTTAGATGACGTGGTGTGAAGTGTGCAATAGTTGCACAACTATCGTTACCCTCACTCCCTCGTAAAAGACGGGTGATATTTTCGTAGTAGTAGGAAAAAGCAATGATTCTGGCTCAGAGACATATCCCTGTACCAGAGACCTCCATTTCTTTGTACAAGTACAAATTTCCTGTACCAGAGACCTCCACCCATCAGGACAGACATTTCTTTTACGTGTGAGGTTTTAGATGTCAGATTATTTTTAAACTTTAGACAAAATTTCATATCCTATCATCACCATACTTTTTTTGATAATTTTTTTCATACCTGCTAACTCTCATTGGTAGAATATTTGTTAACATTCTGTCAATAATACGAAACTCGCGTATTAAATCGTCCATATTATATTTTACGCCTCGCAAATAAGATCGTATTTGATCAAGTAATTTTTTATAAGTGATACTTGCTGTTTTACAAGCATTTTTTAAGTCTCAAGTCGAGGCTCAATTTTTTACACGCTGTTGCCAGAGAAACACCAACACCGGATATTATTAACAAAAACGGGTTTAATGATGCTCCACTTGAGATTATACCAGAGCCAGTCATTAGCAGTGGTAAATATGATATTACTCGAAGTATTCTAATATAATACTTGTAACATTGTTTTACACACCAAAGATATTTATGATAAAATGTATAATATTGCCTTAGTGGGTCCACATCGTGTTTTGGGATTTCCTCTGAAACATGATTGAAATCGATGATCAGTTTTTTCATTATACAATATTTTTTTACAATTTTTACACAATATTAAAAGTTCTAGTACCAACAATTGAACCAAGAAACTCACGGAACTTATCATTGTTAGGATCAGCTATAAAATCTCTATACTTGTCATAAACATCTGACGAAGTATCATTGTATCGTTCATCTGTTAATACCTCACTTTTCTTTAACTAACTGTAGGAATCAAAGGTGTTTTCTACTTGACGTTCATACAAATCTGTTTCATTTACCAAATTACCGTATCTCTTTCTGTTTCATCAATAAACCCTAGTACCAAGCTTATTTGATCCAATGCAAAATTTTTGAGGACAAGATGTTGTCTGATAATTGCGTATGCGAATATAAAATTTATTAGCATTACTTTTCGGAGTCTGTCTCGTTCAGTTGTGAGAAGACCAATAACAGAAAATACTTTCAGTATTAATTTTTCATATGGTTTTGTGAGTATTTTCTCGATTTTATTGTACTAATTTCGTATTGACAGTTGTCTAGAGCGTTGGATCGATAGAAATGGAACATCATATTCTTCACTTATGTCGTAGTAAGAATCAATCTTTTCTTCCAATCTTGTTTGTTTGACTTCTTCAAAAAACTTTTCTCGCTCAACATCACTGAAATTATCAATTTCATAGTTAAGATCTTTGATTATCCCTAGAGATTTGTTAACAACAAATAGATCAAATTCAGTTTTTTTACGCATCATTGGTAGAATTACGTTTGAGTACACCTTAATAATCAACGTTGCATTCGATGTTAAAATAGCTATTTTAACTAGGGTTTCTTTGTCGTGGTAGTACATACCGAGATGCTTAAAAATTTCTCGTTTTGAGAAACTATCTTGTAATTTTTTGTTTCTTATTAAATTTCTTTTCAGATTCCTCTAGTTTGTGGAGACGATCATGATTGTCGTTTATTCGTTTTTCTTCATGGACTCTTCCACCATAAGCTCGTGCTTTTATTAGATTTGATCGTATTATTAAATCTATATTTTCCTTGTCAAGTTCTAGCAATATTCTTTCAGCAGCATTTCAACTTTTTTTTTTTCTTCTAGACAATCATCAGGATGACAGTATTTGTTTATAATATCAAAGTTTTTTTTATTGATTCTCTAAGTTGTGGTCCTCGCATATGCAAAACGCGAATACATTTTTTTTTCAGCTTCTGGTAATGTTGGATTGTTCATTGAAACAACGTCAAGAGATTTCATATTTTGCATTTATTTTTCCTGCATGTGATTCGTAGTTAACATCAGCATCGATCGCAAAAAAATGTAGACTGATTAAAAATATTATCATAAAGGTCTTTTGCAACGGTTATAATTGGTGGTTCTGACATTTATTATACAATATTAGATTAAATGTGATCATCGAGTGTATATATTTGAAATGCTGTCAATCCTGGAAACGGACCTTCAGCATCGACAACATAAATTCGAAAGTACAAGTACCCGTTAACAGTATTCTCAGTTGGAATTGTAAAATATTGTGTTGTTAAAATAAACGTCTTTGTTGCACTATACAGTGTTGTCCGGTTAATATCATCGTTTGATCCTTCCAATCACCAATCATAAATTAGCCCAACACTAGGGTTTAATAGACCATGCAAATGAAATTGCCAAATAGCATCTGCAACGGGACATTTGATTTTAATCCAAGAGTCTTTAGTTTCTCTGTTCGTCGTCCATTCTTACCCCAAACCCAACTCGGTTATTAGTTGCCTTAAAAAGTGATGGAATATACCCAACATTGTTTTTGGTTCGTTTTACACCACCACTAAATAGACTATCAACGCACACTTTATTTGTCAGATCATTAGGATTGACTGGAACATATGTTCTTCTTATTTTGTTATTTCTCATATTTATATTGCCTGACATTGGTCCTTCGGATTCTCTTAAATAAGAGGCGAGTGCCCCTTTTAACTGAGCATAACTAATAGCATCAGTATTATCAGCTGGTCGCGACTTTATCGGTAATCCAGTTATTTTTGAGTTATAGCTCATTATCAGGTTACCTGTCATTGTGTTGCCGGCCTTATTAAGCTTGTTATCGTCAACAGATTTTAGTTGCGCATAACTCACTGCTTGTGTAATATCAACATTTGCTGGCGGATACACAGTTTCCAACCTAATAATTTTTTTACTTGACATATTAATATTACCTGTAACCGTTTCACCAGTTTTATCAAGCTTGTTGCCATCTACATACTTCAAATATAAATAACTTACCGCTTGGGTTTGATTTAAGTTTGCTGGTGGGTATTAGGTCTCCAAATTTATAATTTTTTTCCCTGACATATCTAACTTACCGCTTGTCAATGATAGTTTATTATCGTCGATCGTTTCTAGTTGTGAGTAACTTACCGCTTGAGTAAGATAAACCTTTGGTGATGTATAATCCACTTTTAAACCAAGTACTCGCTGATTTGGCATCAATAAATGATCTGTTATTGTATCACCGGTTTTCTTGATGAACGCAGATGTATCAGTTATTGTTGGTTCGTCAGCGGAAATGGATCCTGTGAGTGCTGTTCCAAACTTTGTGTAATAACTCATATTATAAAATATATAACATAAAATTATACAACAGTAATGGCAAAGCCATCGTCGATATTAAATTTTGATACCGAACTATTAATCAAACATAAACACAACAACGAACTTCCAGATTGTCATTATCTTATTGTTGGTCGTACAGGATCTGGTAAAACAAATCTATTATTGAATCTTTTACTCAACGACAACTTTAACTACGATCGTGTATATATTTACACAATTAATCCACAACAGGATAAGTACGAATTATTGAGCGAGTACAAAGATAAAATTCGTGATGAGCTTGATACTGGCGATGATATATTTTTATAAAACAACCAGAGGATTTAATTCCTGTCGATGAACTTGATTCGTCCGAGCATAAAATAATTGTATTTGACGATATTCCGCTAAACAACGAGGAGATGAATAAGATTAAGTCTTATTTTTCATTATCGCGTAACAAAAGATGTAATTCAATTTATCTCGCGCAAGGGTTTTACAACGTCGACAGATTTATTCGGCGAAATAAGGGATGTTTTATACTGTTTCCAGGGCTAGATAATGTTGATGTGAGAAATATTGCAAACGAGCAATGCGGTAATGTATCAAAGGGTAAGTTTATTGAATTATATCATCGAGCAACCAAAGATAAATACAATTTCTTTTTATTCGATAAACTAGCGTGTGATCCAGCTAGGATGTTTCGTTGTTGTATTGACACATTTCAATAGACGAATTTTATAGAGCGTGTAAAAATAAACAATGGACAAGCATCAACAAAGAATCTAACTACTAAAGAAATTTGTTGAAACTCGAGCTGCTTTTAAGAAAAAATGGAAGAAGCTCGGCGTGGACAAGTTCAAGCGGAAGAAGAAACTGCTGAACGTTTTAAACCGGTAACCAAAGCAGTACTTGGCAAACAACCAGAAGTGTCAACAATATCTCCAGAAGAACTATAAAAAAACAAAAAAAAAAAAAAAAAAAAAACAAGAAAAGACTTGCTAGGTTTACTCGGAGAAAGATCAAAAGAAGAAACTAAAAAATTGTAGAGAAACTTGTAAGAAACATTGCTGATCCTGCTGCACGACAGGCTGAATTTGACAGATTAATGAATAACCCTCTTATGCTTCAACAAGCAATAGCAGGATTGACGGTTAATCCTGCTGTGTTAAAGAAGTTAATATAAACTTTATCAAAACAAACTCGAGAATTATCCGAGCAACAAAAAATGATGCATGAAACTATCATAGAAGAAACGCCTCGTGAGAAAAAGATAAGATTGTACAGAAAACAAGCTAGGTTGAAAATAGAAGATTTTGAAGTTAATGATTTTATTCGAAAATATCTAATGAAAGACAAACTTATCGATTTTAATAACATTTGAAAATGGAGTGATGATAATTACAATAAACTACAAAGAATTTTAAACGGTAAAGTTAATGATTTTCCAACAGCTGAAGAAGCGCTTAAAGAGGCTAAAACAGAGGAAGAAATTTTGGCTATGATGGATAAAATGAGAGATGCAGTTTTTGCCTAGGTTTTAAGTATAACAGCAGATAAGTATAAAAACAGGGAAAAAGAATATACCAAAGGCTGAAATTTTAAAGACTGATCAGTATGAAAATAAATGAGATAAAAAAAATTACTATAAGAAACCATCGGATCTGGTGTTCGAGTTTTTACATCTAACGCTGAGATGGTTGACCGACTTATATTACTGATATCATCAAAAGAAGTTGGTAATGAAAGTACGGAAATCGATAACGAAATTATTGATATATTAGATAATCTTAGATCGAGCGGATTGCTAACATCATCCGAATACGAAATTTTACATAGCGATCTTATCTAACAAAATAAATATAATGTCAACGACATTATTACTCAATTCGTCACAAACAACGAGTGACAGCGCAAACTTTTCTGTCTATTACAATCCGCCAATAATACTAAATCCTGGTAGACAGTACGAAATTGGAGTAATTTCTACTATAGTATGGCATTCTATGGCAAATGTAAAAATAAACATCAATGACGACTTTACATTTAAATCTGGCGCTTGGGTATCGGTGAAAATACCACAGGGAGCGTATAACGTAACTGATCTTAATAAAACGATAAAAGAACTAATCGGCAATGCCGCAGACAATTTTGAGCTGGCTCCAAACTATAATACACTACTAGCTAGAATTACATTAAAAAATTATTTGATAATTGATTTTTCACCAGTGACTAGTATTGCGTCACTGCTAGGCTTTAAAAGCCAACAATACGGCAGTGTTTCAGAACAAAGTATATCGTACGACGGTGATCTGTCTGTTAACATAACACAAGTAAAACACAATATTGATTAATTGTTCTATCGCAGCAGGATCTTACTCAGCCAAGGGAAGCCAAGGTCAAACAATCTATAGTTTTTCGCCTGATGTTCCGCTGGGATCACTAATGCAAATTACTCTTAGACAAATAATATATTATCCGATTACTTCTGAAAACCAGATCACAGATATAACAATGCAACTAACATATCAGTCTGGGCGACAAATAGATCTTAACAATGAGATTGTCACGTATTACTTATATCTAAGAGCAATGACGTAGCTATCGCGCATAAATTTTGTAAACCTAATTTAATAACAAGATGAGACCAAAAAAAAAGTTTATAAAAGAAAAATTGTGGGTGGATTCTTTGGAAATATATTTACAAAAATAGCTGAAGCCATCCCAGGAATTGAGCGTAAAGTAGCACCAATTGCACTTAACGCGGGTAAAACTTTTCCTAGGACTGCTGGCACCGCTGTAGGACAAGAGATCGCTGATTAAATTAAAGGCAGTCCACCTTCAAACGCGGAAATAAAACAAGCAATATCAGACATTGCACCAACACAAACCCCAGAACGAGCTATGATGCTACAACAAAAAAATTGCTATCACCACGTGGTGAAAACTTGTAAAGAAAACAAGACAATCGATAACACCTGCTGCTTTTTAGTTGCTGTAATTTTATGTGGTGATTATAAAAAAATAATGTCAGTTAAAAATTATCTCGATCTTACCGAATAACATGATACCGACGACGTAGTGACAGAATTCGAGTATATTGAATATCTCGACGAAAACTCAAACGAACCAAATAAAGCTGGCGTTAGACCTTTTAACACAAGAGATGAGGACGTGTTTCTATTGCCGCACAAGGCGGTGTTAGACGTGCGTGGCCAATTACTAACCGCAGTCGGTGGTGATATTGCAGCTGGTGCAGAAAGTGCACTTGTCAATGACGGTTGGAGTTTGTTTAAAAGCGCACGGTACCAACTTGCCAATCAAACCGTGGAAGATATTTCAATGCACTTGACTATAGCGAGTACAATACTAAATATCGTCTCGTTCATCGATCATTATTCGAGATCGGTGGAGACAAATATGATGTGGTTTAAAGATACCGGCTTTGGGACAGCTGTTTCAAGCGAGTTTCGTGCTGGTGCTAATGCTCCTGCTCTAGATAACAATACTCTAATCGCCAATACAGCTGCTAATGATGCAGCCGCAATAGGTAATTGAATAAGATTAGCTGCCACAAGATTACGACGACAGGAATATAACAAGGGATATGCTAAACGAAAAGCGTTTGCCGCAGAATCTTGCCAAATAACAATGATGCTGCCATTAAGCACAATCTTTGGATTTTGTCGTGAATATAACAAAGTTTTTCGCGGAATAAATCGTACACTTATTTAGATCGAGCTGATCAAAACGATTGAGTAATGCATGCCGATGGAGTAGCTGAAGGACAATTTGCTATTGCAAGATTAGCGATGTGGATGCCACGAGTTGTTCCATCTATAGCTAAAACGATCGAACTCGAATCATTATTGACCGCGCATACGAAAAAGATATATTTCCAGCAAAACAAAATTTATCAAACAGTAATTCCTAACGCAACCGATTGCACCTGGCGTATTACAACTACGTCTAGCGAACAATTACCTCAACACTTGTTTGTTGTATTTCAACGACAGGCGCGCCGTAATGATCAAGAAATGAACAACTCCTTATTCGATAACCCTGATGTGAGACGAATATTTGTTAGAATAAATTCTAAACAATATCCCGAACGTGCAGTCGAATGCAATTTTGCTGTAGACGCCACCAGAAATATATCTCGGCCGTATATGTACCTTATGGAGGCGATGCAAAAATATCAGGACGCGGACAGTGGATCTCAGATGTCAGTAGCAGAATTTCGATCACTGTATCTTATCTTTTATTTTGACATATCGAAACATTCCGAACGAGTTATCGGATCGACTGTTGATATTGAAGTCACTTGGACGCTTGGCGTACTGCCAGCCAAACAGTATAACGTATACGCGCTAGTTTTCAGTGATAGATTCTTAAGAATTGACGAAACCAAGGGAAGAATGACTATCCAAGTTTAATCTAACAATTTGGATATTATCAATATTGACATAATGAAAACCGAGTACACAACCAAAGAAATATATCTTACGCCAGGCCAAGTTGAAAAATGATCAGCAGCGGTTGCCAAACTTAATTCTGTTTCTTTTATGATATCTACAGAGACTTCTGTCGTCGTGGCAACAAATAAAACCGCAGTAAAGGTACTGTTAACTCAACAGCAAATCAATAAACTCAATCGCAGAGCGATAGAGGAAAAACTATTTGTGCTTAAACTATCCATTGCAGAAATAACAGCGATGTCAAAACATGGCGGATTTCTTGGACCAGCACTTTCTGTAATAGCTAGCGCAATATCAAAATTTTTACCTGTACTCGGAACACTTGGACTAGCGGCTGCGTCAGGGGCAGTCTCAGGAGCAACTAAAGAAGCGGTATCTGGAGAGGGTATCAAAGAGATCTATCGCCAGTGACAAAGTCACCGTCATAGTTTTATGTAACAATAAAAAATAAAATGTCAGCCCCCCCCCCCCAAAAAAAAGCACAAGCTACAAAATCTAAAAAAAAATAGAAAACGACGACGAAACGTCCTCGAGCTCCAAGGAAAACAAAACAAGGAGGAATTATTCCTTTCGCTCCACTTTTAGCGGGGTTAGCAGGCAGTCTAATTCCGAATCTGTTAGGGATTGGACGCGGAATGACCCTACCAGGTACCAGACGCCGTTGAGTAATTTTGATATACTTAAAAAACTAAAATCTGACGTTGTCGTCGAAAACGGATTTTGTGGAGTTTATTCTAAAGACGAATTAGATAATATACCAGCAGGTGATTCGTGTATTGTAAAAATACAAAACTTCAATGATGGATCCGGCACTCATTGGGTTGCTGTTTATGATAATAATTATTTTGATTCGTTCGGACTTCCTCCGAGTGATCTTATAAAAAAATATATTTTTAAAAAACCTAAAAAAATAAATTTTTCATCTAATCAACTACAGCCGATTGGAACAACCGCTTGTGGTTATTATTGTATTATATTTATACGGCATGTGTCAAGAGATCCCGATTTTCTCAAGTTTATTTTACAATTTGACAGACATCCAAGCAAAAACAACGATGATATAGCAATACAGTTTGTGTGACAATCGAATATAACATGTCGCAAACTATAACGTATTGCCTAAAATGTAAAACTAAAACGCCTAACAAAGATGAAAAAATAAGAAAAAAAAAAAAAAATGTTAGAACGATGTTAAAAGGTATTTGTACTGTTTGCGGTAGAAGAAAAAGTGTGTTTATTTCTTCGACGACTTCATCGTTGGCAAAGCCGATGGAGTTAGTTTCGGGTGTGGATAGAGTTATTTTAGTCGATGAATAAAATAATAATGAGTCGAAGTTGTAATTGTGGTTGAGATAAAGATCTTTGCATAGAAAAAGATAAAATTGTTACGTATTGTCAATCCTGCAATCGCCGAGAAGTAATTGGCTCTGGGATGGATATACACAAATTTATTGGAAAATTACCAAAACAACTAGTTCCGAAATGAGGTTGGACATTACCCGGGCGTATATACACTGGGCCGTACAATCCGCTAGATAAACAACTAGATGAAAATTATTATCCATTACCAGGACAAGAGCCTTATAATCAAGTTGATGCAATAGCAATACGTCACGACATTTGTTATCGTGATATAGAGCGTACTGATAACGTTCGTGTAGAGAACTCAAAATCAGACTGTGATAAGGTAATGCTAGATGAACTTAAAGATATGAAACCTACCAATCTGCGAGAGAGATTTGATAGAAGGTTGGTTGAAGGAATGATCGGAACAAAATATAAACTCGGTCTTGGTAAAGACCCCTTGACAACGTCAGGTGGAAAAGAATTATATGATGATCTGGCAATAGAGCTACACAAGCCTAAAAAAAAATGTTTCCGCCACGTAAGGTTGTTGCGAATGCAGTTGATGATATCTGGGCGATAGATTTAGTTGATGTGTCAAATCTTGCTCAGTTTAATGATAATAAGAAGTATCTCTTTAACGTTATTGATGTTTTTAGCAAATACGCGTTTAGTGTACCCGTTTCAGATAAGACAGGAACATCGATAACCGATGCACTAAAACAAGTAATAACAAGTACAGAAAGAAAACCGAATAAAATTTGGACCGATCACGGAGCAGAGTTTTTTAATAAAAAATTTGAACAGTTCTTGGAACAGAATAACATAAAAAAATATGTTACAGGAAACGAAGGAAAAGCGTTGTCATTGAAAGATTTAATCGTACACTAAACGAGCTGATACATAAACATTTGACAGCTAAAACACGAACAGGTATACTGATGATCTTCCACAGATTGTTGATAAGTACAATAACACAAAACATCGAGCCCTTTCGCTAGGCAAAAGGAAAATGTCATCAAACGACGCAATTAAAAATCCGATTCTTACAAAAGAAAACATGTACTGCAGACATAAATTTAAAGTCGGCGATCGAGTTAGAATTTCATTAACAAAAAAATATATTTGAAAAGGATTTACTCCGAACTGGAGTTAAGAAGTATTTGTCGTTGATAAAGTACTTTTAACAATACCTGTAACATACGCGCTAAAAGATCTAGCAGGGGAACCCATAACTGGTAGTTTTTACGAACAGGAACTACAGAAAACTGAACAAGATGTTTTTGTTATTGAATGAGTAATCAGAAAGCGTGGCAATAAAAGCCTGTAAAGTGGCGTGGATATAGCGATAAATTTAATAGGTGGATGCCAACCAAACAATTAATTAATACCTCGAAATAATGTTTTAATAGATTTTTTGATAATTTACATTTTACTGGTTTACACAATGATTTACACAATGATATTAAATATCGTCTGCGATCATCAAAGATCGTCATTAGATTAAATATCTTGACAAATATAAAATCGAATTTTATATTTTTCTGTCGATCTAGAATTTTGATGTTTAAGAACGGTTTTGTCAGCTGCCAAAACTACTGATTCTCGTCTACTGTAAAATTAAATTTTTTTTTTTTTTTAGTGATATGATATTTTACGTTATATTGACTGGTTGTCGGCCTTCCATAATTTTCTTGTCTCATGACGTTGTTGCTCACGTAGCGGTGTCATCGTTGACATCATCTTCAATAACGTCATTAACATTAGTTTCGCTGACGTTTGTGTCATGTTTAATAACATTAGTTTCTTGTGTTGTATTTGTTGGTGATAATGGTGTATCATAAATAAACTTGAATCTTTCTAAAATACTCATGTATAATTTTGTGTAGCTTTAAATAATATAAAAAATGGACAAGATAAGATTTATCGAGAATGTTAGAGTTTATAACATCAACACCCTCAAAGAAACAGTAAAAAAAGTATTAGGGGGCGAAAAAAAAAATCTCGGTTAACATATTTTTAGTTCGCGGTGGAAGCGATAAAATTTTATTGACCGACACCGAAAAACACAATTATATAACGATTAAAAAATTAGTGTGTTGTATGAAAGAGAAGCTATCATGTTGTGGTGTCATACTTGCATTAGTCGAGATGAGCTTGCTAAAATATTACGATAAATTTAGTTATTGTTGTTTCGAAAGGTGATCCAAGCATTGTGTTCGCTTGATAAAGTTGATCTTGTTATTCCATCTTCAACAAATTTTACTACCCTAGGATCAACATTAAAGTATCTCGCCGCAGCAGTTATCGAAAAAAATTTGAGTTCCTCGTCTGTTTCAAGATTTAATGAAAAGCAGGTGTAGGGGTACATTTGAAATTTATTCCTTCTCCTCCTCTACCTTTTCTCACATTTTCCTGTTGGGTAACTAGCTCTAGATTTTCTAAACGATTATCTGTTTTAACGTTATTGGGGTGATTAATAACCAAACCATCGAGTCTTGGTCCGTTAAACGTTTCGTGAACAAATCTATGGTTATAATAACCAACAAACCTATCCGTTTTACTACCACGTACCGTTATCTTCAAATACCCCGTTTAACTACCACGTACCGTTATCTTCAAATATTTCCAAGTACTTTTTTAGTTTTTCTTCTTCGAATGATTCCTTTGTCATTCGCCTCGTAAAGATCAAACACGAGATGTGGTTGAAACTCATCCTGCAAAGCAAGATTTTCAATATTATCATCAGTAACCACACTGTTGAAATATTATGCTCGCTGCCCTTCTGGAATTTCAGTACAAAATAACGTATAAATAAAATCTTTCTTCAGTATTTCGACTCTCTCAGCATTATCACCTTTGACGCTGATCTTATAACCCGCTAGTGTTGCTTTACCAATCGGTTGTCCGCATTTGACGTGTATCACCAATCCTAACATATTTTCCGCGTACATGTTGTACTTAGGGTGAACGTATTAGTCCTCTTGCTCGCTCATCAGATTCTGTGCCATCATACTATAAGCATTTTATATCTCTAATTGATTGTTTGACCAGCCCTTCGACCAGTGAGCTACCTGTTTGAACAATCAATTAGAGATATGATAGTACATTATGTAACAATGCTGAAGATACGTGATATAGCAAAAAAAAGAGCCTTATAGGAGAACCTACAAAAATAGCTACTGCTTTCGCAGTATTTGACAACAGCTATCAGTTTGATAAACAAATCGTTTTAGTAAACTTTACGTCTACGAATCTTTTTCATTTGTTCGAACCAACTATAAAACGTGAACTTGGAAAACATAAGGGCTTGAAAATCCTAGTGCAGTATCACGCTATATTCTCAAAGCTACTCGTGACAGAAGAGTCGACTGACGAGGAAATTGCAGACCCTTTTATTAATGCAAAATCGAAGCGCGTTTTGCTTGGAACTAATCTTTAATCGTTAGCTGATGAAATACACCAGGAAATTTGGAAAAAAGATAGAAGAATTCACCCAATCAGGTTCTGGTTGGAAGTTTGAAATGATTACTGAAATTTTATTTCACACGATGAAATATAACGTATTACGCAGTAGCGGAGCTAATAGCGCTGGGTATATTAACCTGCCACAAAAAAAAAAAATAAATAAAAAATGCTGTATAAACGTAAAAAACTTTGATAGTAAATGCTTCCAGTGGGCTATTCTCTCTGCGATGTTTTAGGTAGAAAAAATGCTGATCGCGTTGACAAATATTTTAGTCACGTTACAAAATTAAATTTTACTGATATTAACTTCCCAGTTTCGGAAAATCAGATACCAAAGTTTGAGAAACAAAATAATATTTCATTTAACGTATTTGGTCTTGACGAGCATGAAAACTTTTATCCAAGATATATTTCAGAAAAAACTTATTGCTTTATAAGAATCATTACGTATGGATCAAAAACTTCAGCGGATTCGTTGGTAAACAGTATAACAAATATAAAAATAACAAGTACTTCTGTTATCGTTGTTTGCACGGTTGCTCTGACAACAAAAATTACAAAAGTATCTACAGTACTATATTAATGTACAACGAATAACAATGCCAGGCGAGGATAAAAAAATTCTTCTGTTTGTTAATCATAATCATAAACTAAAAATTCCTTTCGTTATATACGCAGACTTCGAATGTTTACTTCAGCCTGTGCTTGGTGCAGAAAATAATCCTAACCAATCGAGCACAAGAAAAATTCAAAATCATGTTCCATGTGGAGTCGCGTATAAGATAGTTTGTTGTATTGATCCGAGTTTATCCGAACCGATTAAATTATATCGCGGTAAAAATTCCAGCTGTTTGGCTTCTCAGGCAGTTGATTAGTGAAGTTGATGATATATTTAAACCTCTAAGAAGAATCGTTCCCCTGACAACGTCAGGGATAAAACTGACATCTCAAGAAGAATCTGATCACGAGCAAGCAAAATTTTGTCATATTTGTGAAAAAGCCTTTGACTCGCTTGGTAATAAAAAAGTACGTGATCATTGTCATTTGACCGGGAAATATCGTGGAGTGGCTCACGATAAGTGTAATCTAAAGTTTCATGCTCCAGATTTTATTCCATTTGTTCTTCACAATTTCCGAGTATATGAGAGTCATATTATCGTAGAAGCTTTTGGTGATCCTGAAATAGCGTCTCGTTTAAAACTCGATAATGTAATGAAGTGTATTCTAAATGATTTTGAAAAGTATCTGTCAGTTACTTTAGGTAAGTTGCGTTTCATCGACAGCTTGCAGTTTACATTAGTATCGTTAGAAGATCTTGTAAAAAAAATGCTGTAAGAGCTGGTATTGAGTTTTATAACCTAACAATATTGTTTTGGTAATCAAGCAAACTTGTTAAAAAAATGGAGTATTTCCATACGAGTACCTCGATGATTGGAGTACATTTGATGAAACTTCTTTACCTGACAAAGATAAATTTTATTCACAGCAAAAAAACGAAAATATAAACGATTACGAGTATAAATATGCACAAGATATTTGGAAAGAATTTAATTGCAAAACATTTGGCGGTTATCATGATTTGTATTTGAGAACTGATGTGTTATTGCTGGCGGATGTATTTGAAAGCATTCGAAAAGTGAGTTATAATAATTATGGATTAGATCCCTGTTGGCATTACTCTGCTCCTGGGTTATCTTGGGATGCTTTGTTAAAGTTTAGCAAGGTAGAGTTAGAATTACTAACAGATGTTGACATGTTTAACTTTATCGAGAAAGGTATCCGTGGCGGTATTAGCGTGATAACAAAAAAGTATTCGGAAGCAAGCAATAAGTACATGAAAGATTTTGATCCTAATAAACCATCGAAGTATATCATTTATCAAAGACAAATAATTTGTATGGCTGGGGAATGTCTGAACCAATGCGGTTTGGTTGATTTCGGTGGATTACACCTGACCAATTTTTAGCGGAGACAGAAAAAAAGATACCTGACGATGTTTCATATTTTGTTGAAGTTGATCTCGATTATCCTGCTTCGTTACACGATTTACATAACGATTATCCGTTCTGTGCGGAATCGATGATAATAGATTATAGTTTGTTATCTAAAGAACAACAAGAAATAGCATCACCAAAACAAAATTCTGTGGTAAAAAAAACTAGTCCCAAATTTACTTGATAAGCGAAATTATGTTTTGCATTGCAAAGTCTTAAAACAAGCAGTAGATGCTGGCCTTGTGTTGAGGAAAGTTCATCGCGTGTTAAAATTTAATCAATCACCGGGGATGAGAGGTTATATTAGCTCAAACACTTCAAGGAGAGCTGTAGCGAAAACCGATTCCGAAAGAAACTTCTTTAAGCTTATGAACAACTCCGTCTTTGGCAAGACAATGGAAACTATTAGAAAGCGAGTAAACATCGAACTAGTTAATGATATCAACCGCCGAAAGAAAACTTGTATCAGATGATGATTTTGTCAGCATGAAAATGTTTAATGAGAACCTTGTCGCGATACAGCGACGATAAACAAATCTAAAACTAAAGAAACCGATTTTTTGGAGCTTCTGTGCTTGATTTGTCGAAGTGGCTCATGTACGATTTTCATTACAATTTTTTTAAGAAGCAGTGGTCGTCAAGTAAAATATTGTTTACCGATACTGACTAGCTTGTTTATGAAATAGAGACTGAAGACGTCTATCAAGATGTTTATGATAACCGACATCTGTTTGATCTTTCCGATTATCCTCGCGATAGTAAATTTCATGATGATACAAATGAAAAGGTTATTGGTAAGTTTAACGATGAAATGAACTCCCTCATCATCAGCGAGGGTAATTAGCGCCCGGGGACAAAACATAAACTTGGCGCCCCCGGTACTTAGCACCCGGGGACAAAACATAAACTTGGCGCCCCCTTCGAGTGCATCTGAGATAACGGATAGTTGTATTTTCCTCATTTTGGCGCCCCTGGCACATGGCGCCCGGGGACAACTGTCCCCCTCCGCCCTCCCGAAGCTACGCCATTGAATATTTTATTGGATTGCATAGTAAATTGTGCGCCGTGTTGGTGGACAACAATGAAGTAGCAAAAAAAAAGCAAAAGGTTTACCTCGTGGTTTTGTTGAAAAATGTATTGGATTTAATGATTATAAATAGGCACTTGATGTAGGTGTTAGTTTTATAAGAGCAATGGCTATTCGAACAAATCATCATAAACTGGAAACAGATGTTTTTATCAAACGTGGATTGAGTAATTCTGATGACAAAAGTTATTGCGAATACGGAATAGATATGTTTGCGCTTGGATATCGTTGTGATGATAAATCTATAATTGATATTATATTTTCATCTGACGATAAATCTATACTTGACACTATATTTAATGACTAAGTCATTACGATTAGAGTATGAAATCTTATCTAAACTTTGAAAATAATGTTTGAAAATTTGACAGTGATAAACCGCAGCAAAAGCAAGATCAAATATCTAATGATAGACGGTAAACAGTTGACAGTTGAAATTAACAATAAAACATCGGGAATATGTTTCAGTGGCCGTGACAGGATAAAACCTTCACTTATCAGATCTGGCAACAGCGAGTATTTCAATTATCTTGAAAATTTAAGCCAGAAATTGTCTGCAGGATTTAATAACTTTCATGGTCCAATCAGTCAACAAAAATATACTAAACTTACCATTGATCTTGATCGATCAAAAGTATATTTTATTCACAAAAATATCCTCTTAATAAACTACAAATGTAAGATTTGAGTCTCGTCGTTGTGTAAGCAGTAGAATAAAGTTTTGTCTCTATTATCATGATGATGAAATATTTCTAATTTCAACAGTTGAAACGCTGATAATCGGTGATGAGGTATGAAATAATGTGACATCTAAAACCTCACACGTAAAAAAAAAATTGTCTGTCCTGATGGGTGGAGGTCTCTGGTACAGGGATATGTCTCTGAGCCAGAATCCTTGGTTTTTCCTACTACTTTCGTCTTAATAGTTGGCTACATTTTGGCTGTCGTACATCATGTCAAATCAATTGCGACGCAAAATCTACCGAGGAATAGATTGGAGAAGGAATTTGTTTGAGATGATGCAGTGTGAAATGTGCAATATTAACAAAATATCGTTGTGTGTACCCTTTTCCTTCATCTTCGCCTACTAGCAAAAATATTTGTAGAAATAATTATGTGACCGAATTGGTGGTTAACCTTGAACACAAAATAACGACTGCTATAGTTCAAATAGAAAATATTAGTAAAGTGCACATTATGTCACTAACAAACAGAATATTAAAGGAATAAATGTGCAGCGGTTAGATTAACTAAATCTCTCCATATGAGGCAAGTTGTTTTGATCACGTGACAATATGGCGTTGGCATTCACCTGACTTCGTATAGCTGTGTGCAACGCATGGAGCATACGAATCAGGGAACCATACTATTCTGATGTCTGATATCTTAACTGTTTCTTTTTCTCTATCCCTGTAACATGTTCACCTCTGGGTTAGTGATACACTCTCAAGACCATCTAACAATCAGACAGTTTGAGTTATCAGATGATAAATATAATATTATGCAGAAACGAGGCAAGAAAGAACACATGTAACAGGCAGTCTTTTAAGGTACCGTATATAGTACAGAGTCATAAATTCATGTATACCAAAGCTTTGGTGGTGATACAGATTTTTATGACACGGTGTTTGCTGTTATTTTTTCAGAAAGAAAAAATCAAATCAACAAGAAAAGTAAAGACTTCGTACTCGAGCTAACTATCATGATTGAGTCCCATGACTAAATATTTTATTTAAACCAGCGGTGTGTGTGTGTGTGTGTGTGTGTGTGTGTGTGTGTGTGTGTTCGCTAGCCACGGTTCCGATATGTTAATCCCATCTACACGTTGGCGGATCTAGCAGATTTTTTGTGCTTCGAGTCAGTGAATTTCATTGGATGCGGCGGCAAGCCACCATTCAAAATGAAGTTGTTTAAATCTGAACACTGTTCTTACATGATCGAGACAAAGGGAGCACATAACTGGAATGGACTCTTAAGCAAGCAAATACACGTGTTATGGCTTCTTTTTGGTGCGTAGTCACACTTTCGATGGTAAACTTACAAAGTATCTTTATGAAGTCATTTGCCTCCACCATTTTCGGCCGATATACAATGCACAGCTGTTACACACTATGGGTTAGTCGGCGTTTCATACCAAGGGAGGCAACTCATGAAATCCAATAGATGTCGCTAGGTCAAAGCACTAAAATATCTGCTCTATTCACCAAGGTGTAGATCGTATTGAATACTTTCACCCATGTCTCTTGAAAAGTAGTATTAGAAAGAAAGAAACTTTAAAAATAAATTTTAGCGACTTTCATTTTCTAAAGTTCATTATGTTGTCAAAATGATTGTGTTCTAAAAAGTTTTTAAGAGCGCCATTCAATGTTTTATGATTATCAATGTTAAGAAGAATTTGTTTTGGTTTTTTTTAGAAAATGTAATTGTATCTTGTGTGTTTGAAAACATTCAGCTCATAGATATTATGTTACCCCGACAGTCTACTAAATCAATAAGAATTTAAATTTAAGATTCTGTCCAGTACTTGTATTCTTAGAATAGATTAGGATGGCCAAAACTTTCATCTGGGATTGCTATTCATTTGTGGTTTGTGGTTCCTTTTTTAATTAATATAGTGCCAAAATGGTATCCCACGAAATGGTATCCCACGAAAAACTATTTTGATGAACTTACCTAAGTACTATTGACTATGTGCCTCTTAAACCAAGAACATATAACCTTCTTTGCTTGTTTTAAAACCACAAACAGGCCCCTCACCCACACGAAACAAAGATAGTTTTTAAAAACCAATAAAAACCAACACCACAGAACCCACGAAAAAAATGTTATTAAATCGTATACGTCCTGGAGCAGACTTGTTTTCAACGCACGTGACAAAAATAAGTGTCATAATAACAAAAATGAACCCAAACCCAGTCTTTTTGTTACTTATTTTTTTTTATTTTTTTT
>JAECUM010012830.1:0-81781 GCA_016617855.1 Megalonaias nervosa
TGGCCGAGTGGTCTAATGCACTTGACTTACCACTCACTACCATCTCACTTCTGTCAAGTCATGGCCAAGTGGTCTAATGCACTTGACTTACCACTCACTACCATCTCACTTCTGTCAAGTCATGGCCAAGTGGTCTAATCCACTTGACTTAACCGCTCACTACCATCTCACTTCTGTCACTGTTGGATCAAGTCATGGGCTTGAAAAATACGTGTATGTGAGAAAATTGCCAGTAACTTCCCTTGGGCTGTGGTTCTTCCTCTACTAGTTGTTCTAGCCACCATGTATAGCCTACTGTGTACTGAAAAATGGTGTTATGCCTAATAATAGTAATAATAACAATAACAATAATGATAATTAGTATTTGATCAGAGTATTTGGTATTTGAACCTGTGTACAGAACAGAGGTCATCTGTGTACAGAACAGAGGTCATCTGTGTACAGAACAGAGGTCATCTGTGTATAAAGGCCAGTTTGCCTTTCCCATTCGGTGTGGGTGGATGCTATAGCCAGGCTGTAATAAATGCTATAAAGAAAAGGTTATGAACTAATTTTAGTAGTCCTTCTCAAAGTAACTTCCTTTTAAGTTAATGCACATCTACCATTTTATGTTCTGAACGTGTGAAGCAGCCCGTCACATGATAGCACTCATAGCAACCAAGTGATTGCATCACTAAGTTCATCTCAGCTTTTGTAATGTTTTCCCCGTAATGAATCTTTCAGTTTTGTAAAAGCCAGAAATTGCTAGGAGCTAAATCTGGACTTGGGTGGTTGATACAGGGTTTTAATGCCAAATTTGTGAGCACTACAAACTTACAAAATGAAGCTCCTCTTCAGTATGTCTGGACATTTTCTGAATAGCCCCAAGTAAATTATATATGGTTATTGTGGCAAAAAATTGTCCATTGATTGTGCTATTCTCCTGTACCATAAGGTTGGAAATTATTCCTTGTTTGTCGAAAAACATAATGCAGATTTGGAAAGACGTGCTTTTATAGGCAACAGTGATCTGGTGTGCTTACATTCGCTGCTTTGTCTGTTAATCTTGGGTTCCAAGTAGTTTATCCAAGGTTCATCAAGAAACTGTAGCATTCTACTTTGTACCAGTAATCTAATTTCTTGCAGTTCCTTATCCTTAAACCCATTTTGTTCTTATCAAGCAATCTGGGTACCCACCAGGCACAAACCATGTGCATTCATAATTCCTCGGTCAATATTTCCTCTGCACTTTCCCATAAATTATTAAATTGTCCTCTGCTTCATAGATAGTAAAATGTCTCGCTTACTTCACATGTACTTCCACAGAATCAATTTTCTTTTGAAAGAGATGTCATCAAACTACCTTTATTTATCCCTTCTTTAATCATCTCCCATCACTATAATGTTTCATCCTTCTCCTGATTCTAGATTTAACAAGTGCTTTAGATCCAATTACTTCATCCAAGTCAGCTTTTATCTGTGTAAAGGATTTTCCTACTTTCAAATAAAATTTCGTAATCATTCTGTTTGAAAACAGACTTCTGCCATTTGGCCACTGCATGTACATATATGACACTGAAAAAGATGATATCATTAAATATGTGACGTAATGAACTTAAAAGTTATATCACATCCTAAATTAGGACATTTCCTTGCATAGATTGGCCAATTTTATGAACTGGGTTGCTTTCTTTAGAAGAAACTGTATTTGTTCTAACTTTTTGATCCACCCTACATATATATTTATACACAACAAAACACAGATCAAGTTAAGTTTTTATTTATAATTATAATGTTTGCCTTGGGGTACTGTCTGCTGCTGATGATGATACTGTTTTGGTTCATTCTGTCAATGAGTGATTCAGCGGCTACTGAATGGCACAGCGTGGTTGGACAGAGGTCACAGCTGGTCTGTGAAACTCCCTGACAGAATGTTATGGATAACCCTTGAGTAAAGTTTCTTCAGTGGAAACTGAAGGAGCCCAGCGAAGACTGGGCTGTCCAGAGAAGGTTGCGATGACAGCTGCAACTGTGTGGACTTCACTCAATGGGTTTAGTTTGAATATGCCATATATTACTGACATTAGATTCTTGGGTGAATAAACAGAATTTGAATGAAGTGAATGCCCAAAGAGAACATATGTGCAGCAGATGTTGTTCTAACTTTTCGATTAACCCTATACATATACATATATATATATATATATATATATATATATATATATATATATATAGAGACACACACACACACACACACATATATATAATAAAAGAATTATAAATATTCACCAAACAGAATGGAAAGTGCTATCCCTGGATTCTATAGAAGAATGCTTGATAATAGTAGGCAGAATTATATATATATATATATATATATAGTTTTGTGCGTGTGTGTGTGTGTGTGTGTGTTTCATTTGTATTCCAATGTTTGTGAGTCCATATTTTTTGGCATTATTTTTAATAAAACTTTTAGAAATCAAGTAGAATGATTTTCAAACAACATCAGTTTAATAAAAGCAATAACTACATGTATATCTTTTTATGGGACACAAATTATTTTGTATTTCAAAGATCATATTTTATATTTAACATTTGTACAAAACAGAATCTTTAAAACATTTCAGTCTTTGTATACATTGTATAATCTTTTTTTTCTAATGGTTTATGATCATGATTTAGCATTGATTACACTGACTTGTTTATCACAGAGCCAGGTTATTATGAAGATGGAAAATTTGGTGTGCGGATAGAGAACTGTGTTCTTGTCATCAAGGCAGAAACAAAGGTGGGTGTACTTTAAGGAAAGTTAAAATTTGCATCTCAGATGCACAACATTTATAATCCAAAATGTTCACAAGAGGCTTCTTGAAATAAAATTCCATTGTAAGAAAATTGTGTTGGGAGATCAGAAAGAGCAAATTATATCTTTATAATGTACAAGTTGAAATGCAAGATTTTGCATATGAAGTTCTGGCAAAATTTTCTAAGAGAATCTCGAAATTATCATGAGTTTGATTTTTTTTTTGTCTTCAGAATGTCATACTTTATGGTAGAACTCAAAATGGGCTTCCAGATATATTTTTACCAATTTGCCACTTAGAAGGTCTAATATTGATTTGTGATGTGCTCTAGAAATATGAAGAGAAACAGTTTGATTCCATATTTTTATTATAGACTTATGAATGTGTAAATTCAGCCTTTTATATGAAGGTGCATTTTTATTTAGATGTTAAAATTGATTTTTCGTTTCAGTTCAACTTCAAGGACAAAGGGTTTTTGACATTTGAACCAATTACACTCGTGCCAATACAAACAAAAATGATTAATCCAAGCCTGCTTACACAAAAAGAGGTACAGTGCACTTTTTTGGGTCAATTTTTCCTGTTATAACATATTTCAGAGGACTATAAGGCAGATTATATGATGCCCATCCATGCTGTTCCCTTTTTGCCTCCACACAATAACTCGAGTTTTCTGCCATCTACCATTATCAGACTTTGTAAATAGCTTGCATTTTGGAGTAAGGCCAGTTAAGATGGTTTCAACACAGTAACATGTTCTACATCACAGACCAGGACAAAACTTTGTGGATGACTTGCACTTGGAGTGAGGCAGAAGCCTTTTGATTTTGGGGTCAGAGATTATGGTCACTGTGACAAAAAGCCCCAAAAATGTTTTTGCCTCTAGATTTGGGGTTTTAAGTCAAAGGTCTTGGTCATTTTAACTCTAATAAGAAAAATAATGACTTCATAGTACCATAATTAATGTATCTGGACCCTATAGTTTTCAGGATGCATGTGTTTTGTAAAAAATTTCCATAGAACATACAAATTTCTGAACAACAAGTAAGTTCTTTTTAAAGCAAATAAAACAAAAAATTGGAACATATACTAAGTAATGTTTTACTCCTACTCAGAACTTGAAACTGATTATTCTAACTGTTGCCCATGTTTCTTACGCCCTGCCAGTATATTTTAGTCCTACTAGCCGAGTGGTCCAGAGACGGGCAGGTAACCAAATATTAAGATTTTATATCTGCTGGGATGACCATATTCCTGCTAATTTGTCACCTCATCTAAACAGTTTCTAGTTGTAAACTAGTATGAGGAGTAAGCATAAATAATTTGACTTTCAATACATACTGCATTGAGAATGAAACTATACTTCCATTCCTATGTAGGGTCCATCAGATTTTCAGGACCGAGGTTTGTCCATTCAGTTTACAGCCACCATTGTTTAGGGGGTGGGGGCACACAACAGATATTATGAACTTCTGAGAGAGTGACTGGTGTAAGGTGAAGTTGTTTACATTTGCAACATGCACAGTGTAGAGAATGTTGGTATACCTTGGTGTTATTTTCATGTACTGTGGCTGAAATTTCTTTGGATACCTGTAGAGATTGTACATGATCTAAGCACATAGCTAACTAAAATGACTGCTCCTGTGTGCTCAAAAAAGTCGGTCTAAAGTATGCTATCTTTAGCAGTTATTAAAACAGGGAAAATGAATTCTGCCAGACTATACAATACCAGGTTCTGAAAGTGCAATGAAGTACCAAATATATAAAATGTAAAAAATAGTTATGAGCTCTTTTTTCACAATTTACCTACGAAGTCCAGGCAGTTAAAATTACCACCTGGAGATAGTATTTTTTTTTTTAGAGGTGCATATCTAAAGTAAGGCCAAGCTGTATACTCTTTAACCCATATTGCACCCATCAATGATACATCTAAAGTAAGGCCAAGCTGTATACTCTATAACCCATATTACACCCATCAATGATAGATCTAAAGTAAGGCCAAGCTGTATACTCTATAACCCATATTGCACCCATCAATGATACATCTAAAGTAAGGCCAAGCTGTATAATTTATAACCCATATTGCACCCATCAATGATACATCTAAAGTAAGGCCAAGCTGTATACTTTATAACCCATATTACATCCATCAATGATACATCTAAAGTAAGGCCAAGCTATATACTCTATAACCCATATTACACCCATCAATGATACATCTAAAGTAAGGCCAAGCTATATACTCTATAACCTATATTACACCCATCAATGATACATCTAAAGTAAGGCCAAGCTGTATACTCTATAACCCATATTACACCCATCAATGATACATCTAAAGTAAGGCCAAGCTGTATAGTCTATAACCCATATTACACCCATCAATGATACATCTAAAGTAAGGCCAAGCTGTATAATTTATAACCCATATTGCACCCATCAATGATACATCTAAAGTAAGGCCAAGCTATATACTCTATAACCCATATTACATCCATCAATGATACATCGAAAGTAAGGCCAAGCTATATACTCTATGACCCATATTACACCCATCAATGATACATCTAAAGTAAGGCCAAGCTATATACTCTATAACCCATATTACACCCATCAATCATACACCAAATTAAGGGAATTTAAGGTTCTTTGAACACCACCTAAGATATACAAGGTCTTTTTTAAATAGCCAGTATAACCAGTGAGGAAACCCAGGGAAATTCTTTTACTTTAAAGTTCTAACATTATGCAAAATTTGAAACTGTTGAGTGCCACCTTAATTCAGCAGGTATGAGTGCAATTTGAGATGCTACTTTTACAGGAAAAGATAACTTGAAAACACACATCTGACACAACCAGGCCTTTCTTTGAACAAGTATCTGCAATAGCAGTGTATCTACATGAATAAAGGAGTAACAAATGCCAAAACTGAAATGGGTATTCTTTATAGGTAAAATAAAACATCAAAACATTATCATGTTTGAGTAAGCAAAGGTATAACAGAACCTAGTTTATTTTGCCAGCTTCCAATGTACTGAACATGCCATGCACATTAGCACACAGTATTACTTTTTGGGACAAGATATGCAATACAAATGATAATTTTAATTTGTACACAAATTGTCCAGACAGGAAGAAAAGTAATTATGTTTTTAATCTCCCAAAAGTTGGATAAAAGACATCTAGTTCAAGGCAAAATACCTTGACTAAAGGGTTATTGTCATTGATAACTGTTCATCAGTAATATGGAGGAAATATACGGGGACCAGCACTTGTCTGTCCATCTATTTAATATCACATGAACCCTTAGAAATATCTTCATGAAACATGGTATGCTTTTGAAGCATGACTAGACATTGTACCATGTAAAAAAAAAATGTCTGTCTGATTAGCACTTTAGTGCTATTCCCATTTTTATATTAGATTGTGTCCATCTATCTTTTAGTCAAGAACCATGAGATATTTTCATTAAACTGTGTATATAATTGTATCATGTCAAGACTTTGTGTCACATACACCATTCAGCTTTGTTAGATTAGCACTTTAGACTTATCTCCTGATTTTGTGAAAATTATATTTACATTTCATATGTTGGTGGGGGATGGAGAAGGTACTATGTAAGTACTTGTTTTCTGACAGGTGTGGTTAAACCAGTTTAAAAAAAGTTGTTCTTGACCTTCTTCATTTAGATTCTGCTTATAATGGATTAATATTTCAAACTGTATGCCGAGGAGTTCTTGGGTAATAATTAGTTTGTTCTTTGCTAGAGAAACAAATGTCCTTTTCTACTTCCCCAGTATGTCCATATTTTCTATATTATCAGGCCTCACTGTGATAAAACTTAACTAAACTGTTTGAGTGATAAGTGTTATTCCATCTTACTTGAATTGTTAAATACAGCCATTTGATTGGTCAAAATATTTTCAAGTAAGATTTGTAGTCATGTAAAGTTTATGACTGGCCTGGTGAAAAAATTACATCTTCACAAAATAACAAAATACAGTGCTTAGGGCTTTCGGAGATATCATATACATCAATAAGTCAGTTATTACAACACAAAATGTTATGTATATCTATGTGTTTATAATTTTTGTCCATGATTGTAGATTCTATTGATCATTTATAAAAAATTATTACATAGCTACTTTTTGTCCATGATTATAGAGTTTACAATATGATCATTTGTAAGCTACAAATAGATTGTTAACTATAAATAATCTGTTTACTGGAACTGAGTTCTACACCAAGCCCTGATTATGACCTTAGAATGTTCTAGAAAATGAACTTGTTCACAGTTTGAGATAATTTTCCATTGGGATAATTGAGTATTGTGAGGTAAGGTGGGATGTATTGTATATGTCACTTAGAGATGTATTGCAACACAAGAGTCTTGAGAAAGTAGTGAACAAATACTATTCCTGTTCCTATTTTAGTTTCAGTCTGCAGAAAAAATATTTTAATGTTGCGTTTAGATTTAATTTCAGAACAATATTTTTAATGTTGTGTTTAGATTTAATTTGAGAGCAATCATTTAAATTGTATATTGAAAATGCAAATGACTCATGTGTGTTTAGACTAAAAATGCTATTTTGGGATTACTGAGAATTCATTCTATGACATCATTGTGATATAGCATGACTGTTTGGCACATTGGCACATTCAAAGCTATTGGTACATTTGCACATTTGTGACCTGGAATTTATTTGGAACACTATATTATTTTGGACTTTTGATAGAAATTTTTTGGATTATTTGGGATGTAATTCACAATACTGCCAGTTCTTTTAAATTGTCATTTTATAACTTGGAGAATTAAATTAGTTGCTGAACTTGTTGGTTTTGCTTTTTCTGTTACTTAAAGACCATAGAGTTGTAATTCACAGTTCCTTACCAGTCTCTTATTTAACATATCATCTCATATATTACGACAGTATTTAGATAAAATGATGCAATTTTGGGCATACTTTGGTTGTCATTATACAGTAGAATGCTGATTATCCTCCTGATTATCTGGATTATTCACTTGTATGGACTTCCACTGTGACCCCTGAGCATTCAGATCCCAAGTTGAGAAGAAACCAACTTTCTCTAGTAAAATATGTTTGAGATTACTTACCTGATCATAAGACCTTGGGAGAACTACAACTGCCTCACAAATCCAGCCCTCCAAGATTAAAACTTTTTAGCTAAAAAGATTAAAGTTATCTGCCCACCTAGGTGACAGTTAGAGTGATCTCTCTTTGATACTGGGATTGGTGCCAAATCCCATGAAATCATTAGTTACTACTGGAATAGAAGGTATGCGGTCTGTATGGATGTAACTGCAGGGATGCTGTGGAAGGTGTTTGTGTATTGTAATCATGATTGCCTGAAGTTGCAGAGGTATCCCAGACACTAGTCGCAGTGAGGTTTCCCTACCTTCGAGATGGAACTTCATATTGTGAAGATTGTGAAAGTTGGTCCAATGTTCAAACATTTGGCCTCCATTTGGACCGCAGAATCATTATAATGAGAGCCCAAGAAGGCAGCCTAGGACTAAGACATTTGCTGTTGCATTGAGCAAATCCAGCAGAAGGATTTCTCCAGTGGGTGGATTGTTCTGTATAGGCAAGGAATCCACCATTGTACTAATTCAATTCTCATTCCTGGGGAAGACATACTCTGCTTACTTGAATGTTGATTTCCAGATCTAGATGACTGAAATCTTGAAATGGTACAAGGTCGGAGATGTCCTTGTTGACAAGGAGGCTGAGAATGAGAAGGAAGTTAATGAGTGATATCATATGTTGCTCCAAGTTATAACTAGCCTTCTGATTTGTAGCCTGTAGTTATGTAGGTGATTCACAGGACTTTCTGGAAGCCGTGTGAATGGGTACATGAAATCACACCTTTTCCAAGTCCACACTGACTGCATAGTTGTCCAACAGACAGCATTTAGAACCCGCTGCTGCATTCCATCATGAACTCAAAAGTGTAAAAGAGTAGACTGAATGTGCTTAGGTTGATGACCAAATACAGAGTGTCACATCTGTGGCTGCTGAAGAAAATCTGGGCAAAGGAGGAGGTGCCCTGAATGTGATACAGTACAAGTCCCCAGGAAACTACTTGTTGGGTCCACGTATCATGGCAAATCTTACCCATTTGGCAGCTAAAGATTGGAGTCTTCCTCAACCAAGATTTATGATAACTGGGTGGGTGGGTGGGCCATGAAAGTGATGTCATTTGAAACAGGGAGAGTCTCATGGAGAGAAACACTGGTGAGGACAATCACCTTCCCTTTGCCTCTTTTCCATTTAGTTTGGAAGAACTGTGGTTTTCGATGGTTACAAATTTGGTAGAAGAATGCTTCCCAACCTTTTGTTGATTGCCTTGCAAATCTGTCTGCTTTAGCCGAGACTTGTGAGGGATGGAAAGAAGGCATCCTTGGTGGCTTGTTCGTGATTTTCATCAACCTGATCATTAAAGAGGAGATCAGATGATTAAGGTTGCGAGCTTAGCTTGGGCTATGATGGTCTTTAAGAAAGGTTTAGGTAGAGAACATTGCATATTGTTCCACCAGTTGGGATTGGAGAAGGTAAGCCATGTTGTGTCTATCGAAAGACCATCATGGATACTATATTCAATGTTGAACCCATGGTCATGATGTTACAAATCAACTGATGGCTATACAGATGGAGAACTGGTATGTGGGGCTTGTAGAACCACTGACTAAAACATGTGTGAAGGTGTCTACGAGAAAAAGCATCCATGGATGCTTGGGGCTTGTAATTGATGATGTCAGCAGCCCAAAGTGTCAGTAACTCTGTAGATTGTGGAGGTAATTGAAAGTAGGTTCTCCCTTAGTCAAGGATCACCTGATGTCAGAACTGCAGAGCCTGCCAGGTGTTTTAGAGGAATGAGGAAGAGAGAACACCGATGGGAGAGGTCAGAAAACTTCTTCAGTCCAAACCTGTAAGGCTGAGTCTTCATGCATCATAGTAAGATCTTATAACAAGGGAACTTGGGAGGAAATTTTCATCATATTTCGGTTAAGGAACTGAAGCCAGTGTCTCTTGTGCTATTTTTGTAGTAGTTGGAGAAAAAATGTAAAGTATAGCTGCTCTTTACACTTGCAGTATGACATCAGTTAGATCTTGTTACTTCCAAGCTGTCGCTTAGTAGTGGCTCCCTCTGGCTGGCAAAGACTTGAGGATGAGTGAAGAGACATCTCTTGGAAACTGAGGCACCAAGATGGGCATCATACATTGCAAGCGTCTAGAGGTACTATGCAGGTCCATGAGAGTGCCTATATAAACTGGATGTCGTCCACAGGAAGTACTTCGTGCAGCCATGCAGGTTAGATTGATCCATGAGAGTGCCCATATAAACTGGACGTCGTCCACAAGAAGTACTTCGTGCAACCATGCAGGTTAAACTGATCTATACGAGTGCCTGCATAAACCGTGCATTTTCTGCAGAAGTGTCTAGCAGCACTCTGTGGATTAGACTGCTCCATACCTGGGTTCATAAAATGGGTTCTTGGGTAATGACGCACTAAGTTTGGCATTGTAAAAAGGAACATGGCCATCTTGGCTAGTATGACTTGGAACAGTTCTTGCAGTTGGGATGGGCTATGGGATATTGATCCACGTAGCCATTCCATAATTCTGATATGTGAGATGTTAACTGAAGCTGATATGTGAGATGGTAACTGAAGCTGAGTTCGAACCATTGTATGCAAGCTGATGATGTCTTCATCCCTCAAGGTATATGTTTCTGTGCCTTTTTTTTAGTGCCATAGAATTGCTGCCCATTGCCTTCAGTCCATAATATGCAAGTCTGACATGTATCCAAAGAATGAGAAGAGAAAACTATACATGTAGAGGGGTTTTCAGTCTGGTCTAGCCCATGGTCTAAATCTGTAAGACATATAGAATCTATGTTGGGGTTTGGACTGAGACAAGGAAATCCCATTCAAGGGGTTACATTATTTGTCTCCCCACAAGGCTTGCCCGAGTGGGGAGACATATAATGTAACCCCGCGACTGGGATTTCCTTGTCTCGGTCCAAACCCCAACGTGGATTATTTTTCTCACCCAATGTTATCCTTTAAAGTAAGAAAGAACTCCTCCCTTGTGCAATATAGTTCACATGCCAATGTTTACATGTTGTTCATTAATACAAATATGTTAATGAGGACTGTGGCGTGACGTGTCATCCGAAGTCCACAGTTTTTATGCATGAGCCAAAAAAAAATAACATTAAACGTTGCATAGTTTTTAGGTATTATCATATTTAATATATGGATGTTATATGAAATTAACAATAAATAGTTAATATTTATTAAAAAAAAAATGTTTCATTTTCATTAGTTCTAATTTAGAAAATTATATTGTACATAATGAAACTATACGCGGCCCACAGCTCTGTTGTAGTGTATATACATGTAGCATGAGTGTCCGTACTTGGGTTATTCATGGGTAATTAGAGATCCGTGTCACTATCATATATAACTCTCCTTTTCTTTAGACAAGGTGAAACTGTTTATGACATACTTGTGTTGTAATTAATATTGATTGTAAAAGTACCCCCATGTATAAAAGACCCTCCAAATACGGACCCCAGCGGATAACCATGTGCTAAACTTTCAGGTTCATGGATTCTTTGAAAATTTATTTTTCTGTCTTGGAAATATGGCAAGTGTTACAGTGAAATTTGCTTATGGATTAATGTGTTTACAGATAAATGATTCCTTCTGGCTGGCAAGTGCATTATTTGTCATTAAATATTGTAGGTATATTTAAGATTCAACTTGGGTGCAATGGAGATGCTTAACAAAATTAGAATAAAGCATGTTTGACATAACACATTTCTGGCTGTTACTAAGTTTTCTGTAGTTGTTAAGAGCATTGGAAGACTATGAAGTGTATAGGTCTATAGGCTATGTGCATAGATCAGTGTTTTCTATCCTAGTTCATTTCACATAGTGTTGAGAATTTGATCCCATCTGTAGCACAGTCAATTTTCAGGTCAGCGTCATTAAATGCTGCTAACAGTATATAATTTGTTTCACACGAAGTATTTAAAACTAGTCATGTCGCTTTAGTTACATTTAATGACGCTGACCTGAAAATGTACCGAGTCAGGCCTGCAGATAGGATAAAACTGACTATGCTGTGTGGAATGAACTAACATAATACCAAAAAGCTCAACATAGTGTGTGTGTGTCTGTCTCTCTCAAAATGTTTTGTATGGTGTGTTCTCAAAAATGGAGAGACCTTAAGTTACTATATTGTTTTGTTATATATTTGTTGTTGTTTTATTTTCGAACAACTATGTCAGGCATAGCAGAAGACAACAAAGGTTTCTTTTTTTAAAAGTAGTTCCAAGCGCATGGACACCATGACTGAGACGACTGGTCTGAGATGATCAGACTGAGATAAGAAAAGTAAGGTTAGCAAAATAGCTAGATTTCTCTGATGCATGGGTGAGAAAAAATTGTCTAATACACAGGTGTAGTGCAGCATGCATCCTGCTTTATGGACTTAGGAATGTCCATGCAGAGTTACATTCGGTGACAGATACCTGTAAAAAGGCACATGAGGCCTGTACAGGTAGAGATTAGATTTACTATTGATACAAAGTGGACACTAAAAATCAGTTATATTAAGAACTACCTGTAGGAAGGCCAATTTTTGACTGCTTTTACCAGTAAAATCACTGCAGTGTTGCTTATAGTAACTATGAAGTGGACACTGCACAGAAAACTTACCTGTACATATCCAAATACCCAACCATGGCAGACGCTATACGGTAATATGAATGAGTTTTTTATAGTACACACCATACCTGTACATTAAAAGGTACTAAAGTATTATTATTAACACTTAGGAAATGGATGGTATGATATCCATTGTGAGAGAATGTTATCTGTAGGAAAGGAGCAATGATATTCTATACGGGTAAAATCAGTAAAGCATCAAATATATAACTATGAAGTGGCTGCAAAGACAATTTAGAAAACTTCCCTGTATGTAACCAGATGTAGCGGAAATTACACAGTAATATTAAATGAGTTTTCTATATCATGCATCACACCTGTATTTATTAATATGGTTTTAGCAATGTGAGGGGTGCCATTGTGACCTGTGCACGTATATACCAAGGGTGCCTAAGTATGTGAAGATAGCAAACTGATAACACTGAAAAGTAAAATTTTGTCATCGATGATAGAAAGAACAGAAAAGTTGGAAATTTATATATGGAATATGTTTCCCTTCGAAGACGATACTCTTGCAACTTGTATTAAGGTAGAAAACATAGCTACATGAGCATTTTAATAAATGAATAAATGAGTTATTTTTAAACATTGCATTTTCCTTACTTTTCTGATCAGAATAAACTGTACAGTAGTCTTAACTGGACATTGTTTTCACAAGACTCTAGATACATCAACTAAAGTCAAATCAAAATGTTTAATGTGATATAAACTGAAACAAGACTCTAGATACATCAACTAGAGTCAAATCAAAATGTTTAATGTGATATAAACTGAAACAAGACTCTAGATACATCAACTAGAGTCAAATCAAAATGTTTAATGTGATATAAACTGAAACAAGACTCTAGATACATCAACTAGAGTCAAATCAAAATGTTTAATGTGATATAAACTGAAACAAGACTCTAGATACATCAACTAAAGTCAAATCAAAATGTTTAATGTGATATAAACTGAAACATTTACACACTGCATACTTTAGCCTCAAAGTCTGGCAATTCAAAATCACTTTCTAGATTCTACCACTCAGAAAATGTTTTTTCTGCTTTTGCAACACAATAGATAAGACATAAAATCTATCTGATCTTTATGAAGTTTAGTCATGGCTTTAATGACTGGGGCATATGCTACAGTAAAATTACAGTCATCATCAATAGATGTTGCTAGATGCTGTCTTGCATATGTTAAATGTTCTTTTCTTTTTGCATTTACCTAAAGTGGGTCATTGCACCACGATAATAGGGTGCTGGACTTGTCAGCTGAATCAGAGGACTTGCAACAACTTGAACACAACATTTTTCCTCTGTCCCAAACATATTTGACCCATGGCCAATTTGTTTTCCAATGTTCTTGAAGTGTGTGAACGAAATGTGCATCACACTTTGCATCCTTTTTTGGCTTGTTTTTTTCTGATGCGGATAATAAATTTTCTTCATTTTCGAGATCCTGAAACTTTTCGGATTTGCCAATGGATGCGAACCCAAAGTTATATAAACTCATGACGTGTATTGCTTATCTGTTATGTTCATTGGAGCAGAGAAATGTGTTGCAGGTCAGTTCACATCTCAGTGTTGTAATTAGTGGCTAATACAGCCTAACAATATATGATCAGTCATGCAATATGTGTGAACACATATTTTGCCAGCCATTACATCAGACATCTTGTTGAATGAGGCTTCAAATGGATGACTTTGGAATTTTCTCTTTCCTAGTAATAAGGTGAAGAACATTGAATGAGATTAGACCTTAGGTCTTGGATCTTTGATACTTACGTGGAAGGGTACTTGAATCCAGTGGTAAAATAGCACTGGCTTACGCATGTTTCTTTACACATTGTTCCAGTCTGAACATCATGTCACAGCAAAAGTTTTAGTAGGCTTTGAGTAATATTGCTTGTACATAAATACTTCTTGAAATTTTACACTTTGTTAAAAAACAACTCTGAGACTATAGAGGAATACTTTTAACTTCCATTTTGGGAAATATGGGAGGTCCAACAGTGACAAGTTTATTTCTGGAGTCTGAACTGTGGGTCCTGGACCTTGGACCATCACTATTTTCAAGCACTGCCAAGATTCACGATTCTGCAGGTGATAGTGTCTCAGAAACTGAGCTAAATTCAAAAGTTAACACGGGTCACTAGAATGCAAGATACAGATCCCTAGTTTTGTCTGTGTTTGTGTGTTGAGATCTTAGCTAAATTGTGGCATTCCATTAGGTAAGCATTTTCTTTCTTTCCTAATTGATGATGCTAGTTCCATGATATTATCAAAAGAATGAATATATTATTTCTCTTTAGGTTTTGTAATTTTGTATACAAAGTAAAAAATGTTATAGCTGTTATAAATGTTAGTAATTGAGCAGCTTTAGCTTCATGGGTTGTTAACAAAGACCATTCTTTCTCACAAACTGTAAGAAACAAGCCACCATTCAAAGAGATAGTTTACATTTGAGTGAGAAGTCATACTTGTGCAAACATGACTGTTTCCAGACAGACTGAACACAAAAACAAAGTTAGTTGCTGCAGTAACAAAAGGCGACTTTTCATCTATTTTCAGATTGACTGGGTAAATGACTACCATGCTAAATGCCGGGATATTGTTGGAGCAGAACTGAAACTTCAGGACAAACAAGAAGCTTTGGAATGGTTACTAAGAGAGACTGAACCAGTTGGTTAAGAAGTTGTAGACAGAATATACTAGAGAAATCCAATCAATCAATATTAGTTAATGGAAGTGTAATTTTCAACAATCTTAGTGAAAGCTAGTCAAATCTGCTGAATCATGTCCCATTTTATAGTAATTGTTAGCTAGAATTAAACTAAATTTATGTTGGTAAAGCACATATGCCCTCTCTGCAGATGAAGTAGTCAAAAATATTAAACTTTTCCTTTTTAGAAAATTGTGAAGAATAATGACATATATATTCTTTGATCATCAACAGATGCATACAAACATGCATACCAAATTTAATTTTTCTAGAATGGCTTTTACTTAATCACGCTAACAAGGTTTTCATAAAAGACAAGTTCCAGGAGTTAAAAAATGTTTTTAAATTTTTTTTCAAATTGCTGCATATAGCCTGAAAATCTGAACAGGTCATTTACATATACATATAATTATGCTGGTCAAATCTCATTTGTCTACACTTAATTTTTCTTGTGCAATCGTGCTTCTCAGACATGCATATAGACTGACAAGATCAAGCTTCTCTTGATGATGAGAGTGGGGTATAACAATTTTAGAAATTTTCCAAGTGTCACAAAGAAAATTCCAAATGTAGACAATACTGACTAATAATAATCTATTATTGGAAATCAGTATGTAGAAGAAAATGTGAAATTTGGATATGTGTCTCACCTGTTAGTGAGCTTGCACATACCTGGTTGTACAGTATATTTTGAAGAAAAACTATATACAAAAATTTGGAATTCTTGAATTTGTTTAAATTTCATACTACTACTCAAAGGTTCATAGTGGCACATCCTGTCAATCAACCTTGCCAATTGGCTGACGCAACATTGTCCTGTTCACCAAAGCAATTTCAAAGTTGGTGAAAGAAACTCTTAGTCAAAGTTGCCCAAAGTTACATGTAGCACTGCACCTGGTTATTTTTAGCCCACATCTACATGTTCTGTCAGACCTTGTTTTAATAATGAATATATCTACCACATTACTATGCAATTTATGAAACAAATAGTTCAGTCAGAGTTGCCAATGATAGCCACACAGACTTAGCAAATTGGAAGAGAGAGAGGGAGGGAGAAAGAGCAAATATGGTCTACTTTCTGTAAATGGTCAATTTTTCAAGCATATATTTGGCATAAATTATGTTTTGTGGACCTCAGATCTGTTGAATTTTATATTGGGAATATAAGCATATGTTTTGAATCAAAACATTTCAAGGTGACCACATCAGTCTTATCTTTTTAAAAATCTGTAAATTTAAAATCTAAAAGTTCTCTGCAATAAAATTGAAAAATTTGTTGATAACAAGGTATCAAATTTCTCTAATGAAAATGCAGTTAATAGCAAAGATATATGCTTTGTAGTAACCACGATAATTGATACCTTGGGAATACACGTGATACCATTGCTGCAATCACCTGGTGACACTTTACATAGTTTATATAGTAATTTTATTGTCTTGCCTGCAAAGTATAGTCGGATCATCAGGATTACCTTTCACACAACATTTTCAGCCGCATCAAAGTTTCCAAGTTTTTTTCTTAAGATGATATTACATGTACCATGCATTATCATGGGAAGTGCATCTGTTTCCAACATTAGGTCACAATAACCTTTCTTCATGTACCAGTAATTACAGAGTTTCTACATTTTGCTCATTTGCACAGACCAGATTTACAGTTAAGAAATTTGATTAATTCATTGTAAAGAGTAAACTAAGTCATAGAGATTCAGTGACAGATTAAACCCTGTGGAGGCCCCTAGGCAGTCGAAATCTCGGGGGTCCCCCTCGCAAATTATCTCCTAATGCGTCAAGATTAAATCAATTCAATATTATTTTGATCCGTTGTCACGGGGCCCCTAAAAGGCATGGGGCCCATAGGCTGGTGCCTACTCTGCCTATTTGATAATCCGGCACTGTAGAGATTTATTTGTTATGCTGCAGTGACTATCAGGTATCAGATCATGCACAAGGCAAACAAGAAAAGGCATTCTGCATTATTCTTCTCCAAAGGCAGTAAATTGACTACATTCTACTCCTATGAAATATAAATGGTGAATTAGAAACAAATAGAACATACCCATCATACCATTTTAATTTTGAAATTTTAGAATAAATTCAGCTGTAAGTAAACAGTTGTATTTCAATATAAACAAAGAAATAATACTGTACAAATAGGGACATATATTGGAAACAAGTATACCAAAAAAATGTACAACTATGAATATACATTGACGAAAAGTGTACAAATAGTCTACAGATAAACAGTGGTGACAACATGGGGTATTGACAGGGATCATCAAAAAGAAGTATAAGTGGTACTGAGAAGAGGATATGCATGCAGGACAAGTGTATATGATTGAGTACTGATAGTAGTAAATTGTACATTGATAATGTATACAAAATGTATCTTTCATCAAAGAAAACATTATGTTAACATTATTAAATTTGCTAATAAAAGCCATGGAGAAGTCTGATCTGTTTGGAATTTCCTTTACTACTGTCATGGTACCTAGATTGTATGAAAAATACAAAATGATGAGCACACTCATTTCTTCTCATATTTTCATTGATCTGTTGGAATTCCTCAGTAAATTCAGTTTTAGGTTATTCCATGGTCTGATATAGTTAGCAGATTCATAATAACCTGCAGGTATTTTAAGATTACAAGTACAATAATAGACTATAAACAAATTTTACTTGAAAATATTTACAGTAATGAAATCCCCTATTAAAAATGTCCCATTGTCTATATACAAAATATTTGCATTAATAAATAATTTCTAGCTGTATACAACAAAACAAATGGGCCTGCATTCTTAAAGACATTCAACCTATTGCACACTTTAATCAAACAAGGGTTTGGAAGATGAGTAGCACATTATCAAACAATCACAAGACTATTCCATTTAAAGCATTTGGAGCAGGTGAAACACCCCCCTTATTTTGGGAAGGGGGGGGGTACCAGAGAAGAATTCAAATTATAGCAACAAACAGAGAAGACAAAGTTAAGATCCAACTACCTATACAGTAGGAAAATAAAAATGCCTTCACCATCCTTGCAGGTAAATCTAGATGTAAAATTCTAAACTTTGTGAAATTTGTATTATTTTGAAAATACTGAGTGTGCAGTGGAGATGTGCATGTGAATACAAAGCCTGGCCTGACTATAGTTCACTGACAATACTTCAAAATACAACAAAGTTTACAAATAATTATGTAGTTACTTTGAATCTGCATTTACTCTAATAATATACAGTAAATGAACAACAAAGTTTCACAAAAAAAAGATAATAGCACCCTCTAAATGAATTTAAAAAGAAATAAACTATATATTTTTATATATTGTTCTACATTTACATATAGGAAATGAACCACAGAGTCTCACTACAAAGAATAAAACCAAAAATATATCACCAACACTTCCATGGTGTTTTATCTTCCAACTCAGATATGTGCAAGACAGGGACAGTCTTTTTAATATCAACACCTCTCTCTCTCTCTTGATAACTTGTTACCAACAGGTTGAATAAATACTGACTACAACATAAGTGAGGGCATAAGATAGTGAGGGAGACGGTTGTGTGTGTGTGTGTGGGGGGAGGAAATACAAAAACTGTAATTGATCCATGAGAATTGTCATCTTCCTTGCCCTACACAAATATCAGTTTAATGGATTTTAATATTAATGGATATCAGCTTAAGAAGACTTGAATAAAGCTAATAAAATGATGACATACTTTTTCAAATAAATCAAGCTGATATGCAGTAGTCACGAGTTCATTAATCAGTGAAGTTTGAGTTGCATCTCTGTCAGTATCAATACATGTTATATACATGTTAAACACAAATGGACCAGAACGCCATAGCTAGAATTTCACATAAACCTCCAGCACCAACAAACCCATCAGTACGTTTCGATTGGTTAATTCCTCAGGATAGCAATGACTGAGAACAATTCGATTTTGTTTGTACTTGAAAACACAATGTATGCAGTCTTCAAACACTACATCCACAGGAGATGAGAACACTATTAGAACTTGCATAGTTGTTTTAGTGATCTTACAAAAAATGTATGATAATGTATTAAAACTTTAAAATTTAATGATGAAAATTTCAGTGGAATAACTGCCAATTTTTATCATAAAAAAGCTATATACTCGGCTTTCTTCAACCAATATCAATTGCAATTCTATGCCTCTGCATTATACACAGGTTTTTTAATTATCTGGGCATGCTGAAATGAGGGAATGGTGTACATACACTGATGTTCATAACTAGAAATCTGAAGGGGAAAAAAAGTCGTACTTGGTCATATTGTCAGTGCCTGTCTCTACCTCAACAGGAAACATCCATCAGGTAGTTATTCTGGATAAACATCTGTGTGACCTTTCCTATAATCCCATGAAAAAGAATGATTGCAGAAATTACCATGCTGTGGCTTATATAGATTTTCATTGGATGCTACTAATGGCAGCTCCATCAAAATGTACATGGCCCCAGGGATGGCATTTTCAATGTGGATAGTGGCCCATAGATGCAATTTATAACTTTCTATCATTTTCATATGAACTCAGACAGTAATGTGAGTACCATATCATGTGTAAAACAAACTGCTTTTCCTCCGAGTACCTTGTACCAGTATGTTTCAATGGAACAGCCCCTATGAAGTTGTTTGTTACTACAGATTGGTAATTCCTGTAATAACATTGCAAAAGTATGTACTGTATTCTCATAAAATAAGCATCCAGTTTATTGCATGTGTTGTTTGTTTTCAGATAAATACTATTCCAATGAATTGATAACAAGGACATCTTTGTTTTATTTCACTCAAAAACACCGCTTATCAAGGCAAGCACCTTAGTTCAGAATCAGTATAGAAGTTTAATTTCAACAGCTAAGAAGAAAATGTAACTCAATGCCTTCTAAAAACAGAAATATCAAATAATGGCCTGTCTCTCATCAGACATTATATACCGATTGAAAATAAAAAAATGGACTACTGTGTAGACAATATTTTCAGATTATTTCATCATATTATTAAACTATTTTTAACAAGTTGGGTCATTCCATACCAAATCACTCAAAATCCAAAAATCTTTCTATGTAAAAATCTGATTTCCATGAAATTTTTTCCAGGTGCACATCTATGTGAACAATGGCTGTATGCAGAATTTCAGTAAAACTTTCCAATTATTTGTGAAGTTATGGCTGGTTAAAGTAAGGGGGGGTAGCACAATTATTTCACTTGCAAATTCATTGGTTTCCAACAGAGGGTTTTAAAATGCTAGTAACATTTTTACTATATATATATATATATATATATATATATATATATATATATATATATATATATATATATATATATATATCAGGCTGAAATTTACTATCTATTTGTGGTCTGGGATATCAGAGTCTAAGCTAAAATTTTCAATATCTCAAATATTCGACAAGATATATACCTGTAAAGTTCACTTTCATTGAAGATTTTTTTTGTCCATATTTGAAAGTAACACTACTACTTGATCATCCATCAAAAACACTAAGTATGACTTTATTTGACAACTATATGTTACAGGAAAGATAAAGGTGTCAGTATTTTAGAAGAACTCATCCACATACCTATTGATCCTAATGATCAGTTGCCTCGGTACTGATCAAAGGGAATTATATTAAATGTGAACCTGAACTGGTTTGTTGTAAGTTCATACATGTCAACCCCTCTGAGAGCTATAAGTGTAATTATTACTAATACGAATGGCATAAAAGTGCAATCACAGCGTAAAAATAGTAATCTATATATTACATGCCATAATTACAAAAAACCATGTGAAAAAGTACATTTATTTTTGCTACTTGCCTGGATCTGCAGTTACTTAAAATTCTTGTCACAAATTGGATAACTCCATGTGGATTAGTATGATAATAGACAAAAAACAAAATGATAAATTGTTTATACACAACATTCACTTTAATTAGTCTACATCACATTTAACTTTCGATGAAAGGTAAAGTCAAGTCCACAAATTCTGAATGCTGTATTACATCACAGTAGAATTCCTCTTTCAAAATTTGTAAAGTGCAATTGATTTGTTCTAGTCCTGATCCATGTTCTTCAATTTAACAAAATCCCTTTCCTCTAACAGTCATCTAACATCCATGAGTCACATTGATAAAGCCTGTTTCAGTTAATATCTGGTGCCATGTTTTTTTTCAATATAGAGTGGTCTGCAACTTCAGTGTACAAACTATAATGACTCTGTGACACATTGTTTTAAATTCAAGAAACCCGTGTCATGTACAGCTACTGTAGATAGAAAATAGGGACTACATGACAAATAGGCCCATTAACAAGCTTGGTCCATGAAGAACTTAGCCTACCCAAATCGACTCATGACATACTCGGTCCACATAATGATCACACTCCTCCTATTACATACTCGGCCAATTGTATGTTTGGTCAGTCTTTCAGTCCCCATTTTATATAACAGTAATGTGGATGTAATGTTCTTTGTTATGGCCATTTCATTTTTCTATTTACTTTGGACATTTCTTTCAACGATCATTTATTCTGCAATCAAAATACAGTGGGAAAAAAATCATAATCCTTGATTAATTAAATTATATGCTGCATAATCAACATTCTGAAACTGTCACTTAATTTTCAGTTACATTAAAAAAAAAAAAACACTGAGCAAAAGATATTGTAACCGTCATTGTGAATGAAATATGGGTACCCAAAACATAATTGCAACATACCTGTATTACCAACTCTGTATTCCCATGAGTTGTAGGAATCACACGCAACTGCATCGATGCACTGATACGATCATTTAATTCTGGATATATATATAGGTTGACCATTTACAAAAGAACAGGACTGTTTTCCCAATGGTTACTCAAACCCACAAAGTCTGCATACTCCTCAACTAATTGTTAAATAACATGTTTGGATTAAATATCTCTTGTTCAATAACAACTTGTGTGACAAACCTGTACAAGAATACCAAAAATACAAACTTTGGTCTGAAATGGACATTACTGGATATTTATTGTTCAACAGCAACAAGTGTTATGAAGCCATACAAGATCTAAGGTAAGGCAGACACTGATGTTTTATTTAAACATTTCTTCAATAACAACAGGTGTTACAAAGCCATGCAAGATCACAAACAATACATAATTGGGTCCAAAACTGAAATTGTTTTAAGAAGCCATACAAGATCATGGGTAAGGCCAACTTTGTTGTAGGCCGACTCTCTAATGGGCCAAGTATTTTATGGGGAAATTTCTTAATTAAATCTTATAGGCCAAATCTGTAATGGGCCAAACACATGTATATAAGAGTTTCTCCTTTTTATTTGTTAATTTGTTTTCAAAATACGAAAACTAGACACTGCAAATACTGGATGCTGATGACGATACATGTATCAATTATTTGTATACATCTAGTGAAAGATTTACTACTTCAGCACCTTGAGTCACCACAATCTGGTTGCATCATACTGGTTGGTATGTTTTTTACTATTGTCTCGTACAAAAGATGTGATGCAGTCCTCATTGATGCCATTCTAGAATTCTTCCAATGTCTCCCCCCAACTAAAAAAGCAAAAGAGGATCTAATCAAAGTAAAAAATAAAAAGCTCTGCCAAATTTCATAAGGTAGTTGATGAAACAATGTTCATATCAAATTGCATCATATGTTGACTGGTTCTTGCACTGTTACAAGCAAAATCCCGAGTGAAAATATAAAGTTACTGAACATAGTGGAGCTGCCAAGACAAAATCCATGTAGACATCAGAAAATGGTGAATGATTCCTATCTATGCTGGTTACAAAGATCTGCTACAACGGAAGATTTAAAACGTGAAAAAAGGGCAATAACTCTGTCAGACAAAACCTTAAAGGCACATTCATATGTAATAGGCAATTCTATTACCAAATAGCATCAGGTTATGTGTACGGGTTCTTGATCTTGATTACAAAAAGAGGTAACAGATTGGCAGATGGATGTAAAGGAGATTATGAAAGGGCTCCCATGTCTCGATGCATAGACCTAAATATAGACTTGCATTATTAAGCTAACTCAACTTCATCTGCCCTTTCTGGGTACTAAACGTTTCAATGTATCAGTTCTTAACATGACAGAACACTCAAGGCTGGTTTAACAGGTCAATACTCATAACACCAGTGCAATGAATGACCCAAAAACTGAACCAATCATACTTCATCTGCCCTTTCTGAGTAACATTTATATTTAAATGAATTAGTTTTTAATATCATGGAACATTTTTGCCTGGTTTAACTGGTCAATACCCTTAACACCTGTGCAATGAATGACCCAAAAACTGAACCAATCCGGCAACAATTAGCCATTGTCCCTCTTGTGTCAGCAGATTTGAGATGTGTATTTATTATACATTCTGTAATGAGATATTGAAATGTATCAATAAAAAATATATTGCCACAGTGGCAATAAAAGTGGTATCACCACTGTGGTGATGTTACTTCAAGAACTAGTTTCTTTTCCCATTTACAACATATTTGCATTTATATAAAATACATTTCCATAGTTAACTGATTCTTCTTCTCCTCCCCCCAATCACCACCAGGAGAAATATATCATTGGTGAAATATGCCATCAATGTACATTTATGTAAGGACTGTGAAAGTGCTCTACAAATGTAAAAAAGCAAATTTCCAAACAATAAGCAGATTTCAAGTATCTGCCTATTTTAAAAAAGGTCTGCAAATGAATCGTGCAAACTGTCACTGACTGAACTTGCATGACCCATTCCTATCCAATATTTAGTGTTGCCCATGCCACATACAACCAACAAGAAATGGTACCAGTTTTACAGCAATATTCTAATACAAACATAAAATTAAAACTTTGCTAATTAGTGACTTTAACTCATCACACTCATAACTGTGCTTAAAAACAATGGAGAAATTGGGAATGGGTGAGTCTTGATTGTGAACCAAAATTATGTAACCATAAAGATCTGAGTGACATATGTGTTAGTTAACAAGACTACAAACTCATCAAGGCTAAAGAATTCAAATCTGCAGAAATAACAAAATAAACAAAAGAACTCAAACAAATAAACTAGTAATCAAAAAAATTTTAGGCTTAAGATTCCATGCTATGCCCTGAAGGCCATCTGCTATTTCTTCCAACCCCATTCTTACAATATTCACAAGATCAATCCCTCAAAAAATTGTGTTAAACAGAAACCCATTTTTTTCTAGTAAAATGTTTCTTCAACAATACTTATCCAATCATAATACCTTAGGAGACTTACTACTACCTCACAAATCTAGCCCTCCCAGGCTGAACTTTTTAGTTAAGCTAAATGTTACCTGCCCACATAAATGGCAGTTAGGGTGATCTCCCCTTGATATGGGGAGTGGTGCCAATCCTGTGAATACTTTTGTTATAAATAGAGTGCAGTGTATGCTATCAAAATGTATGTAACTGCATGGAAACTGGGAGGGTGTGTGTGTATTATGATTGGGTAAGTATTACTGAAGAAACAAATTTTATTAGATAAAAAATGGTTTCTTCATACATTACTCGATCATAATACCTTAGGAGAATAGGTACAAGGTGGAGGGAGTTACATCCCCTTACCCTGGAAAGCCCATCTCTGGTTTCCTAAGTTATATGAGGCAGCTTCCAGATAGATAATCTGGCTGGAGGATAGACTTGTATGCTAGGGTATAGCTTCTATAATGTTAATTATTTCTTGGCAAATCCAGCACAAGTCAGGAAGCCATGTCCTTAAGGAAGCTCCCCCAAAACCCTGGAAAGTTACCTGTGACACAGTGGCTATAAGCCCTACCAAGTAAAGCTGAGCCTTCTGGGATGAAAGATCTTGGATTTAAAAACTGGAAAATGTCAACTCTTACCGTCATCTCAAGGACTGTATAAGGTCAGCTAGAAAAGTTTCACTTGAATGCAATGCTTGTTGCAACTGCCCTAACTTCATGAGCCAAGATACGCAGCAAGTTCATTTCTTCTGGGATCAATTCCCAATATAAAGAGCTGATAACCCATTTTATCCAGAACAAGCGCGCCTGTGCCGAAAAGCTGTCCTTGCCTTTCCTTGACAGGTAAGAAGAGGCAGAATCTCCCTTGACATTTTAGCTCAGATCTTTTCAGGTACCACTTCATTGCTCTCATTGGGTCCTGTAGACGGGAAGTGTTCATTGTAGACAGGGGTTGCACCACTATTAACTGATTTCACATGAATGGGAGCCTGTTCTTGGCAATGACCCATCCTGTCAGAATTGAAGTATTTTGGGTCAACTGCTGGGGCACTGATTCTGCTTGCCGTCACTAATACAAGTAGGAAGCAGGTCATATAAAAAATGAACCAATGAAGCCCACAACAGCAGTTCAAACTCTGTATTATTCAGCCTGGTGAGCATGCACAGATTCCACTTGTGGCACAGGGATGTCACCTTTGGATAAGCAAAATCAAAATTTGACAGAAGATTGGACAGGTCTTCTTCCTGTAAGATATCCTCTCTTCCACGATGATGCAGTGTGTCAGTGATCATGGAATGGTAGGTTTTATTGTGATTCAAGATAACTATTTCTTGTCAAAGAGCCAAAGTAGGAAGCTAGCGATCTGAAGTATTGATGTGTTCGGTGTTCACAATGATACTATTGGCTGTAAATTCTCCATTTTTCCTTGTACACTTTCAAAGTGGAAGGCCATCTCACTTGAGCGATTCTCTCCATGACTTGCTGAGAGAAATGTTTGTTCTTAAGGGTTTTCTCAATATAATGCAGACATGCATGTCCAGCAACTCTGGACTGAGATGGAATGACTACCATTGTAGTTGCCTGAGTAGATGAGGAAGGTTCTCTATTATCTTCAGGAATTCCACAGATATCTTCAACAGAGATTAATGATTTAAGATTTTCCCACTTGAGCAATCAGGACTAGATGACACTTTGATTCTCTTGCCTTATGTATCACCTTTGGCATCAAAGGTGTTGGAGGGTAAGCACATGCATTCAAACTATTTCAATCAATGGAGCCAGCATTGACTGCCCAGGCCTTTGGATACAGGACCAGTGAGACAAAGGTTCGGAGTTCTGCATTGCACCATGTCACAGATAGATCCACCATTGGTTGATCCCAGAGGGTACATAGGCGAGTGAAACCTAAGGATGAAGTGACCATTCTGTTTGTATTATTTGATTCTTCTGAAACAGCGAGTCTGCTAATGCATTTAACTGGCCTGGAAGATGATGAACTTGTACAGGGATTTGTCATCCCAAAGAAGAACACAAAGATCTGGAGACCCGTTTCCCCTCATCAGCTGATAAAATTCACCACATTGGAGTTACAGGACTGAATGAGGATGTACTGTCCATGAAGATACCACCACCACCAACTTAAAGCCTTCTGCACAGCTGTCATATCAAGGACATTTATATGCAAAAGATGATCCTGAGTGAACCACACTCCACTGGCCTCTTGGAATGATGAAAGAAAATGTGCACTCCAGCCCAATCTGCTCACATTCATAAAAACTGTAATCTCTGAAGGTTTTACCTGCAACATATGCCCAATGTGAGCCAATTTTTTAAAACAAAAATGCAAATGAGAACATGACAATATTTGCAGTTTGTTACACACTTGACAAATATCACTTCATATTTCGCTGCCTGATTCATTGAAAGTGTCATGCTTGACAACAACTTCTGTTTTATTCCATGTTTGTGCTGGAATTGCCAGAGCCATTCATGGGTTGCAATGAAATCTGAGTCATTATTCATACTTTTTGCCACTTTCTTGCCTGGGCCTCGAGAATTGTTCCACAGACAGGAACACCCTGTTCACACTGCTGCCAGGTGTACACATCATCAAATTCCGTATCATTTGCAGCCAGTGCCCGTTTTCATTTAAATCCATCACACACCTAAAATCATGCAAGTAATCCTGAAATTTCTGCACATCCTTGCACCAACCTCTGAGTGTTGACTTGACAATTCTGATTTCACTACAAATTTTCAATCTTGCTTTGCCATTATAAACCCCCATTTATGATATAAAGTTTTTCATTCACCAAGTACTACTTTTGCTTGATTCCTTTACTCTCCCTGATCACATTTACAAATGATTAGGATACATCAGTGATTAATATATATTCTTTAATATGTTAAGTACATAATACTTGAAAATGTGTTCAATTGGACCAAAAAAAAATCTATTGAATTTAAGGCATGATAGTGACCACCAAATCTTATGCAGGTAGGATTTGCATACCTTTGAACTATTTCATTGTACCTCCTTTACTTGTTTATAAAAAGACATATTTATCTTGATAAAACAATGCAGTTGTCTCTTAATCAATTTTTATAATGCAATAAACACTTCCCCAAGATGTAGATCACAGGAGACACTTAATTAGGTTCTCACAGAGGTATTCATGGGTATCAATGTGATGGTTGATCAGCTTGTGTTTTAACATAAGAGAACATGCCAAGATTATACTATTTACACTGAAACAGAATTAAAAGATTAAAACATGAATTTCACCTGACATATTTAATTGGTATTTATTTCTTTCAATTTTGCAACCTGTTAGCATTTACCAGAGTTTTCATTGATCACTATTTCGCCCTTAATTATTATATACAGTATAAAGAAATTATTTTTCCAATAAAACCTAACAAAATATGTGACTTCTTATTAAAACTTGTGAATTTCATGATGTTGATTCTAACATTTGGAGCACTAACCGCCAATATTTTTACGATAAAATAAGTGATATAACAAGGTTTCCTTTAAAAATTCTGATTATGATTTTCTTCACATTCAACACATAAGTGCCAATATTTTTATACATTTTCTTTTAAAAAAAAAGGTGATCCACACCAGATTTTTGAGTTATCAGGTTGTGATTTAAGGAAGGAGTGGTTTACTGAGTCCCTCTGATACCACTTGGCAGGTCCACTGATCACTGTGGCAAATACTTTCCCATTCAGCATCAAAGAACAGAAGCCTTCCCTTGATTAGGATGTCTGACAAGGGCAGCATGAAGATGATGTCAGTTTTTGTCATTGGGATGCTGGTCTGGATATAAACATGGGCAAAAATGATTGACTTCTGACTTTTCTCCACTTTCAGTCTTGTGAACTGGTGGTCTCCGGTTGTAGAGTCCATAGAACCATTTGTCTGTGTGTTGTGTCCTAGGGTACTCCTTTTGATCCTTTTATTGATTTCTCTGAAAATTCCTCCTCTGTGGTTGAGGCTCTGTTTGCAGGAAATCTGTCTCTTTGGTGGCTTGGTTTTGGATTTCTTCAACAAGGCCACTGAAGATGAGATTAGACAATAATGGCTGCATGTGCAACTTGGCTTTATGATGATCTTCATGATGGGTGGAGATTGAGAGCACTGCATCTCATTCCACCAGCTATAAGTTAGTAGCAGCTGTTCAGGAATGGCCAGGGTGTGTTGGGCAACTCTGTTCAAGACATGGGCCAAAACAGACTCCCCAACATATCCTGTGGGATTCAGGGTGGAGATGATAAACTGTGTTCAACTTGTTCGAATATAGCCAATGATACTAAGTCCAGCATAGAACCCACTGCCACCACATTCCATACCGGCTGGTGTATGTCACTGAGCACCTTCCAGTCCATACATAAAGAGTACGGTTTTGTTATCCCCACTGTCACTGGTGTAAATGTAAAAACTGGAGCTTGGGTCTTACAGACCCTCCAACTAAAGTTCATGGGACGGCATCATTGTGAGAAGACTCAGTTCACATTCATGTGCTGTAGTTGTCCATCTAGGCAGTCAAAAGGTCAGCAACTATGCAAGCAATTTTATCAATAAGTCAACAGATGCCAGAACTTTAGATCAGGCCATTGATGGAGCAGGAGGAGGCCGACAAAACTCCAGTGGTAGCAAGTAGAAACCTCTAAGACTGAGGCCCAGAAGACAGACTATTCTCTTGACACAGTAAGATCTAACAAAAATAAGTGAGCTTGAGAGCAGGTTTCATAGTTACTCTGTGAAGGAGACACTGCCCACATCTCTTGTTATATCTGCAAAGGAGCTGGAGAAGAATGTCTGGAGTGGGTGGCTCACCATGCTTGCAGAATGTCCTGATTAGAATACTGTAACTAAAGAGTCACCAAATAATTGTTCCTTTGAGTGGTCAAGGCTTGAGAATGAAGTGAATCAACATCTAGTGTGTACTGGGGCACTGAGCTGGGTTTTGGGTGCATAGAATTACTAGTGGTACCATTAAGATTAGGCTTTTTCATGAGTACTCTTATGACGTGGGTGCAGCAAACTGGACAAAGACTTTTTGTCCTTTGGTTTACAATGTATAATAGACTGTGGTGGTGACCCATTGTGCCAAATGGCAGAGTCCAGTCATGGTGGAACAGGGTAATCTTTGTTGGCATGGCAGTGTACAGTTCATTAAGCTGGTATGGGGTACAGAATATTTGATCCACGAGGCAGGAGAGAAAAAGTGAAGAGAAAGGCAAAAGCTGATCATACAATGCCAGATTTAGTTCCCTTCTGGACGTATCCAACATTTATTGTGAAAGGGAAAGGTCAGTACATCTGAAGCACAAGATAGTAACTGAGGTGGATTGTTTTGAACTTGATCTCCCTCAATGGCAGGTGATAAAGGCAATTGGGTTTTCAAATGGTATATCATGATGTGATAGCCAAAACAGGTAGAGTACTGGAGCACTGCTAAATTTATACTTACCAAGTGGATGCTAAAATATCAATTATAATTAAAGTTACCTGTTGGAAATGCCAATTGACTGCCTACACTTGTAAAATCTCCAAATTGTTGATTACAGTCACTATGAAGTGGCTGGTATAACTAAACAATGCATAGAAATCTTACCTGTACATATCTAACTGTAGTGTTTTCTTAAGCGAACACAATACTTGTACCTAAAATGAAGCTGCAGCAACGTGAGTGGATGAACTAGTAATTCATGTCGGTACATACCAACAGTGCCAAAGTGTGTGAGGACTGCAGAGTTGTATTTCCAAAGAAAAGTTGGAAAAATGAGGTGGAGTATACCTCCATTTGGAGAGAACACTCCTCCAACTTGCTTTAAAGCAGGAAGCTCCCAGAATACTTGTACATGTATTGCAAGGCCTCTCTGTCTTTAGAGAGCATGATACATGGCAAGAGTGTTAGTATTAACTGATCTATTTGGTGCCAATCCGTTAATCATGGGGAGATAACTCTACCACCTGTGTGGGCAGGTAACTTTTAGCTGCTTAACAAAAAAGTTTAGCCCAGATTTGCAAAGTGGTGGTAGTTCTCCTAAGGTATTATGATGATTGGGTAATGTATCTGAAGAAGAAACGAACAATTTTTTGTCTGAAAACAATCATTAATTGGATAAAAAATTTAAAGCACAAGAAATATTTGTCAAATGCTAATGCCCTAAATAGCTGAAAAATATAACTAATTTTTATTAATGTAGTTATGGTTATTTGCCTATAAAGTGTTAACTGCTCAAGAACAGAATGGAAATAATTGCTGTTTTCCACCTTCTAAAATATATGGTAAAAATGCTTTCTTACTGGATTTCACTGAATGATTTCACCTGTGGAAACATTCTGTATTGTCACTCATGGTTTTGCTATTCCTGACAATGCAATGTTGCCACTTGTGAAATATTTCCTTGTATCTATTAAAACAGCCATAGATATCATGTACACAGCCGTGGCAGGACTGTTCTCTTATTTTTTAGAAGAAAACCAAAATGCTGTAGTAGATGCTGTCAAAGTCTAGCCATCATCTGACACTGACAAAACAATTAGGGCTCTCATGACTGACAATAAGGATGTCACTTTGTGACAAAAATGTATGGCAAAAGGACTGGGAAATGTAAAGGGTAGTAATAAATTACACTCAGAAGACCAAAAAGTAAGATAAGGTTTGCATAGGTACTATCATGGTATCAACTGAGAAGATTTTAAAGTCACTTCAATTGATTAGAAAAATTAAAATTTAAAATTCGATACATTTAAGCTTATATCTTTCTTGACACTGATTCTAGTTTATTCTGCCATTAGAATGATCAATTAGTTTTATGTAGTGCATGACAGAGTTAACAACTGTTTCAAGATTAGTATTGTTAAGTAAATTAATTACTAGCTTGCCATTCTGAACAATTGCAGAAAACATGATGAACAAACAGTATACCATTTGGTTAATGTGAATGTATCTTTCCTAGAACTATATATACAATAACGTACGTTCAAATGTTTATAAAGAGTATATTTCTTTGTGCTACATAAACAACATGAATTCCAACAGCACTGGGATATGTCTGAACATAACAGACATTTCAGTCTACTTTCAAAATTTTGCTGTAGTCTTCCTGTGATTTCGATTTCCAGGATTCTTTTGCTTGCATTCTCTTTAACTGTCCATCCCTGCAACAAGAAATATAAACATTAGACCTAATAAATAAAAAAAAAAATTAACTGATCAAACTAAAGGATTGTGTCAGTTGCCTCATTGTGTCCTTGGGAAAGGCACATTGCTCCCATTACCTCAGCATGATACAGCCAATAATGTGTTAAAAGTACCACTAAAACAAAACAAGGAAAAAAAAATTACTTGAACCACCAAATATTAACTAATTGAAATTAGCTTTCCCTTAGTTAATATTTGAACCAAATAATTTCACTAATTGAAATTAGCTATACTGGGGAGCATGGATCCGCATTCACATCGTGCTCCCCATCAGTACTCAGCCAAGGCTCCGCTTGAGGCTGGGGAAGCAAAGGATCCAACTTGCAAACCAAATTCAGCATTGAATCCTGGTTACATGCCACTACCAAGAGCAGCCCACAATGTGCCAATGTCCTCTGACTTTCAAGCCTTTGGACTGGCCCTACGAGTTTTACAACTTATCATCAAGGGTCTCTCAGCAGCCAAATGAACCATCATCAGCACTAAAGCCCATCATCATAATGTTGATATAATCTGTCTGCAAGAGACTCATGTAGCAGACTAGGTAGCAGGATGATACACAATTGGAGGTTTTGACCTCATCTCATCAATGCCAGACTCCAAATTTGGCTGTGCAACATATGTATGCTGTGACATTACTGATGCTTCTCCAGTTTCCTCCACCAGATTTTGTGATGTGGTCCAGGTTCGAAGGTACAAGATTGTTAATGTCTACAAACAGTCCAGTGTCCATTAAGACAACAATATGCTTCCAATACTTGAACACCCAGCCATCTCTATTGGTGATTTCAAGTCATCATCCTGACTAGGGTTACTCGCACCCTGATGATGGGAACCACTTGGTAGAGTGGGCAATGAACAATGACCTCCTGGCCCATGACTTAAAGCAATATGGGAAGTTTCATTCTGCAAGATGGCAAAAGACTACTCACTGGACCTCTGTTGTGTTAGAGCTATTGGTGACCATCCTCAGCCAGTAAGCCAAACAGTTCTAAACAACTTCCCACACAGTCAGCACAGACCCATACTTATCCATATTGGACTTCAACTGCCGACTATACACAGCTCTTCACAGCGAAACTAAACTTCCACAAAGCGGACGGGAAGAAGTACAGTGACATAATGGAGCACAGCATAGTCACTATACCATCTCACTGCATCCCAATCAAGGAAGCCTAACACTGTTTTCAAAGAACCATATTCAAGGCAGCCACTCAATCTGTCCCTCATGGCCGTCCTGTTGTCAAACCAAATGATGCTGAAAGCCATTTACCATACCACAAGTGGCAAAAGCATCCCTGAAGAAATGGCACCAATGTCAAGTAGAAGATGAGTGGCAACAATACTTCATCGAAAGTCAGGTCAAAATACTCCAGAGGCATTTACAACAACAGAGCTTGAAAAAGTGCTCTGCAACATCAAATCAGATAAAGCAGCAGGATATAACAATATCCTGCCCAAGTTCCTGAAGCATTTTGGCCCAAAAGCAAAGGTATGGCTCACTGTTAGGTAAAAGTGCATGCTGGCTTTGTGACACCAGGCAAATGTTATTGTGATCCCTAAGCCTGGCAAAAATTCCCATAATGCAGCGAGCTATTGGCCAATCTCCTTGCTTTCAGTCCGTTTTAATGAATTGGTCCAGGCTTGGAGAATATTATAACTGTTGAGCAGGCAGCTTCAGGCACGGCTGCAGCACTTGCGATAAAGTCCTTGCCCTGACGACTTTTGTTGAAAATGACTTTAGGAGGAACCTGAAAACTGAAGTTGTTTTCTTTGATCTAACAGCAGCATGACATGGTCTGGCATGCATGGCTGTGGTAGAAAATTTCAAGAATATTGCCACGCTGGATAGTTGAGGCTGTCAAACTATTCCTTCATGACACGCGCTTCAGAATGCACATCCGAGAGAGCTGCTGCTCATGAAGCCATCAGACTAATGGACTCCCACAGGGGTTTTTTCTTTCACCAAGTCTGTTCAACGTTATATCAATGACTTGCTTGTGCCTCTCATCCCATTTGGGATCAGTGAGTTTCCAAGTTCCTTTTACACTGGTAAGTGCCACTGAATTCTCCTAGGATTTGCTTGTTGAAGACTTCCTTTATCAGAAAAGTGCTTCTAATCCCTCCTGGGATCCCTGTGCTGGCATCATCCTTACAATGGGATCTGCATTGGTCTTCCCTTAAAATGGAGGATGTCCACCAGAAGAGAAGATCAGGCGGCAGTTTCTTTCTTCTGACATCTATAGAAGTGGTGGCTATCTGCTAGGTTCCACATTTTATAATGTGCTAATGTGAAGAGAAAGCATCCTTCCATACAAGCATACCTGGTGCATACCAAATAGGTAGGGTGTATGTACCATGAATCATGTACAGAGGATTTAACAGAATTCAGCAAAATGACAGCTGGAGACACTGAAAAAGGACAGAGAAAAGATTAACTGCAACACAAATTGGATACAATAGGCAAAAGACACCTGAATTAGTGAAAATCTTAAGCACCATAGACACATGTTATACTGCACTAAGATCAAGGAAAAGAAGGACAATATTCAGAATGGTGGCAGTGGCTAAGGCATTGGACTAAGTCTATGTTTAGTTTTGTTGTAGACCCACAATTACTAATTAGAGCAAGGAGTATCAAATTTAGGCTGGGGTCTAGCACCAGGAAAAGAGATAGCAATGTAGTAACAGCTAGATAATTTATTACTGCTGTTATAATGTTATACTCCAAAATCTTGGAAGTTACTAATCAAATTCTTGGACTTAACTTCTGAATATTTTATCTGAGAGGTCAACAAACTGGCAATGTGCAAAGTGAAACTGGGGCAATTAACTCCATGCAATTTTACAGGAAATGGTAAAATCAAAATTCATAACGAATTTGGCTTGAATCCATTAATCTCTTCATCTTACTAAGCAGAATGGAATTCCATGATTGGATATGACAGGATGTGATTCCATGACAGGACACTGGTACACTATATGCCCCTCTGTAGAGATGCTTGGGTCAAAGAAATTAAAGAAGGAATACTTTCCCAGTGGAAAGAATTTGTCTTTGTCAAGTGAAAGTACAATATTATCATGTGGCCTTGAAAGTAAGGTTAAGATCTTCAAAACCTAAACTGATGTCTTCAGCATCCAAATATCTAAGAAAGTTATGATGGTCCAATAATATTGGAGATGTCTTGCCAACAAAGCAATTCCCTTTCTAGGTACAAAATGTTGTCCCATGATCTTGAAAATTGGAAATTGGGTCAAGGACACAGAACCTTATAAGATCTTGAGACCCCTTCGAGGCATCTGTATACCAAAGTTTGAGTCTGGTTCTATTAAAAAGTTCCAGAGAAATTTTGCTTGCAAGGTCAGTATGAGAAACAGATGACAGGCTGACAGCATTCAACCAATGATTCCCTCCCCTGGAATGGGCAGTGATGGTAGTGAGACATCAATGAATATAATGTCAGTTAATCCTTTCCATATTTCTGAAAAGAACTGTAACGGGGGATGTAAAAGAGGTCTCAACAGCAGATCTTCAGAGTTGGTAATTCAAACAAAATATGATCCTTTAAATACTGGAAACACGCAAGCAGTTTCACTGTCATGTGTCATCCAGCTTGGAGGAAGCAAATTTTTTTTGTAAATCCTGTTTCTCCATGAATACTTAACCAATCACATAAACAATGGGAATATAAACTCCACTACCTCCTGAATTCAGTGATTTCATAAAGATAAAAATTTTGTCCTTCATGTCTGTGTACCATATGGACAGAAGGAAGAAACTCTTACCTATTTTCTTCCCTTTACCTATGCAATGTAACGTTAGTTTAAGGTCAGTGATCACTGAAGAGGATGCTCACATTCACAGGGCAATATCAGAGGGTTTATAAGTAATATGAGGAAGTATCTCACTTCTCTTTGATGCTAGATCTTGCAGCTAAAACCTTGAGAAGCTTGACTATGCATGCCAGTCATCAGCTTCTATTGTATCTCAGATCAAAACATTGCATTTACATGGGAGGCTTGCTGTGACTGCTCTAATCTCATGATGCATATCTGGACTTGAGATAATTCAATACATTCAGCATATGACCCACTTCAGCCACCAAGATAAGGTTTTAGGGGTTAATGGGCATTAAGAGATGTTTTCTGGGACTGACTGCTCTTCTCTGAGCATTTCAAATAAATTTTGAGAGTACAGACCTGGTCTTCTGAGCTGCATCTCAACATAATGACCTTCTGATTGTCCACAGATGGTAACCGGTTCATAGCTATGAAATCTGACTGCACCATTAACACCAAAGACCCATCAGATCTGAACTAAGAGGGTTTTGGTCCATTGAAAGAGTATGCAATTCAGTCAACCTGCAAGCTGTGGCTAGCACCATCAGAAAGCATGTCTTCAACGATGCTCTGGATAAGGATTCGAAATTCTCTGAGTTGAACTATGTCAAAATATTGAAAGATTCCATTTTTTGGAGTTCATATTGATAAAAATCTAGACTGGTGTAAGCAAATGAAATGCATTTGTTCTGTTGTTGTTGTTGTAGGATTTAATGCCATTTTTCAGCACATGATAGGCTGGCGACCAGTATTAATGGTGCAGAAAGAACCTGGGAAACCCCGGAAAGAACCACTGACCCACGAGAAGCTACTGGTAAGCTTTCTCACATACCCACATTGGCCAAATCCGAGACTCGAACCCACGCAGATAGAGGTGAAATGGCAGTGATCTGTAATGAAGAGTGCAATAGACCACTTGGCTACTCAGGGCCCCTCATTTGTTCTGTAGTAAACTCAAGAATTTATCTTCTACAGAGGATAAAATTTTATCTACCACTTAACTATCATAAATTATCTTACAATGCATTAATTCCTCCTCTTTTGGGCTAATGATGCACAATTTGGACAAAGAACTGATAGGAATAGTGAAACAATCCACGAACTTCATAAAAGGGCAGTAAGAATTATCAGAATTTACCATTTTATTCACCATGCAGAAATCTGTTTTCAAAAATAAAGTGGCTGAAATCTGAATACAGATTAGCCTACCAAAAGTCCAAAGTCCATATTAATGTTCAAAGTAGAGGAAAAATATTCACTTTAAGTCAGACAATCATCCAAGGAACTAAACTGAGATCAATTACAAATAGTCATTGCAAAAGACCATTGCCAAAAACAAATACTTTAAAAAAAATCATTTGCTTACTCCTGTGCTATTCTGTGGAATGAACTCCCCAAAGCAACTAGATCAGAAACAAATTTAAATTTGTTCAAAACAAAAACATGCAACTACAACCTTGAAAGGCAGTTTTCACTGTAAATATTGAAATACATGTACTCCAATTTATTCTGTTCATGCATTTCATGTACACTTTGTGCTTGTATTCTTAATGTATTTAAGCATGCTTTGACTTTTTTAGTTTTGTTTTCCTTCTCTCTTGTATTTACAGTAGTTTATCCATCCCAAGGGACCAAGGGGAGAATAGTGTATCATACTTACTGAGTTACCCTCATCAAAGTATTTATTATTATAATTATTATTTATTATTTTTGTTATACACCAATTACATATTCTACAGCCTGTAAGCACCATGATCTGTTTAAATGGGAGTTCATGCATTTCTAACTTTTGAAATGGAGGACCTTCTTGCTCGTGAGATTCTCTCCAGAAATGAGAGACTCCTTTCTATGCAAGGCTCTCCTGATGTATTTGGTGAAAGAAGGAAGAACCTTGGAAAATTCTGGGAAGAACCAGCGACCCGTTGGAAGCTACTGCCAAGCCTTCTCACACACTCATGTTGGCTGAGCTGAGACTCGCAACCACTTGGACAGGGGTGTTTTGTCAGTGATCTGTAAAGGCAAGCACCTTAGACCACTCTGCCACACAGGGTCCTTCAGCACACTGAATTTCAATGGGATCTTCCTTGGAATGTCTATTGCATTTTCAAGCAGATCATTCGCCCATGACTTGTCTCATCTTCGTTACTTATGACTCTTGGAATCAGAACAGTAGGAGAGAAGGAGTAACCCCAAATCCCATATCATCCATGGCTCAAGCTTCTGGGTCTGGGACAGGAGTGACATGGGCAGTTTCTGATTCCACTATCATCACCAAAAGATCTATCATTGGTTACCCCCAAAGTGCACAAATCCATGGCAAGATCAATGGATGACACAATCTGCCAACACTGCCGGAGATGTTTCTGGATTATTATCATGTGCCAGGAGCACCTGCATAAAAAGTTCCAGACCAGAATGCATAAGTCAGGTTATTTGGTCACACCCTCCCCCATCCACACCACAACAGAATTGTTCAACATTATAAGCATCACTTTCCTGCGCTAATTCTCTTCCTACAAACAAAATGCATTCATTAGTCTTCATTTCCATAAGGTTTGTATTGAAAGTGTTCTCCTGTGGGCCCCAACTGCCATTTACTGTCGTAAAGTGAGGCAGCAGGTGAGCCCCTCCCCACCTCTGGACTAACTGGCATCCATACAAAATATGACATATGGTTCAGTTTCTCCACTGAAATCCTGATGTAAGCCATTGCTTGTCCCATTACTGATGCAGGAACCATTTTAAATGAGCAAGCAATGCCATCTGCATAGAGAGGCAACCTAGAAGAATCAAATCTGTCACTGCATTTATTAAGCTAAGCAGTTGCAGAAACTTCCTTGTAAAATCATCTTTCTGTTTGAGACTGACCATCAGAGCTTGATAATTCACACCATTCTTATCTGTGAGGAATTTTAGATGTCAGAAACTCCATACAACGATGTCTGACGTGTTGCACGGGGATATGAGTTTTTCAAATTCACAAGAAAATTTTGGTAGGTGAAAAGTGCAACTTGGTTGTTTTGATTTCTGTAGCAAAACTGTGTTTCTTAAGAATTTTGCCCTGGTACCCTTAAGTCGCTGTCAACAAGGAGATCCTGAACTAGGAGACAATTCAGCTACTTTTTCTTTAAATCCCCATGGGGTGAGATTAACCAGGAAGGTTGAATATTGAATTGGTAAATTGTTCCTTTGAATGCAAATCAAAGAAACTTGTATATATATATGGATGAATTGGGGCATGAAAGTGGGATGATCACAAATTCATTCCTTTTGATGAAAATGCATACTGATCATGATGTTTTCATCTTGAAATTTGGTGCTAGTATCAGGATACCTAAACAAATCTAATTTCCCCACCCCCATGACTTTTTCATGACATATTTCTGATTTTCCATCCTAAATTCTTTAATGTTTATGATGGAAAGGGTGGAAAGATGGAACTTTACAAAGGAAATAATGATAAAAATCATCAAAATAATGGGAAAGATAACCATATAATCAGCATTCTTGTCAAGATGACCTCTTCCCCTTATTGCCATTTGATTCACTCACTTTGACACTACAGATTTACAAGCAAGTATAAGGACTTCTCAATTCTTGTCCATTTTTTGTGACTTCTTAATCATTTTCCCCAGATTCTTCATGACTGTGGGAAATCTGTAGTAAAATCTGTTTAGCCAGCTGAAATCTATCATTGACCAGTGTTTGCCAGTGGCTTTTGGTACCAGTAAAAGCCTTGAACAAAATCCAGGAGAGTTCGGCCTCTGAATTCTATCAACTGTTAGTTTGGGCAGTAACAATATGGTTCCCTCCATTAAGATCTCCTTCATGACCTCTCCTTGATTAACCTTTATAGAGGGGCAACACGAGTTGGAAGAGGGCTGGAAAAAGAAATCTGGAGCCACTCCTTAACTAGTTTGATCACCAATTCATTGTTCATTAGAAGGTTGATCCAAGTATGACTGAAATGGAGCAGTCTGGCACCAACAGGAAGCCTGTGTGCGCTGAGGTTAATGAGTCATTGGTGATTGTTGGGAGGGTTGGGAATGAGAAAACTTGTTTCCATTCTCCTTTACTGTACTGCCCCTATGCTGAAACACGATTCCATCTGAAGCCTTGTTGCTACTGAGATTACTGTTATATGTACTCTATCCACCTGCCACCTAATGTCTCTCCTTTGTGGCAGAGACTGTTGGAGATAAAAATGGAAGAAGTATGTAAGAAAAACTGGAAAGTTATGGATTGCACCACCTGCTTTTATATATCCTCTACACAACCTCCAAACAACAGTGATAAGCAAAGGGCAATGGTTTCACAGCCAAGGCATGGCTTCAATGATAATGTAGAAATGTTTTGTCTTATAAATCAAAATTTGCTGAAGCTGTAAGGACATTTGCTCTAAGTGATACATTGTCCTATTAATCACTTTAGCTATGCAGTCTATCAACTCTCATGCATGATTATTCCTTGCTTTGTTGGTTAGGCAAAAACTTGTTGAAGATAATCACTGTTAACACTGCCATCTTTTTCTGCACCAGTTTCGAAGTCACCTCAAATACTTTGCAGTTAACTTTATAGGACACTGGACATTTGTATGCCAAACTGTTCTTATTAACACTTGAAATGTCTGTGCTTTACATGTCCAAAAGTGTGCAATAACAGCATGTTATCTGAAACTGGCAATAGGCTCTTTGTAACTAACATTCATGAATTCCCTGGTCCCAGATTTTGTATGAAAGTTGATTGGAGAGCTCACCAATTTTCACTGAATATGGAATAAAATGAAATGCTGCACTTTCTTCCTCATACTCAACAACAACTGAACCTCTGACCTAGTGTGTATGATTTGGATTTTAACATAGCTTTTAACAATATTTCGGTCATATCGCTACGATGTCTGCAGTGTGGCAGCTTATATTGATGTCTAGCGCTGGGGCATCATGCTGCAGACATGTGGCATCATGTCCCACCCAGTCACATTATTCTGACAGCAGGCCAACCAGTCCTGACACTAACCTCTTAATGCTGAGTGCCAAGCAAGGCATCTGCTAGTGCCATTTAAGCCTTTAGAATGATGGCCGAAGTTTGAACTCACAACCTCCTGCATCTGAGGCCGATGCTCTAACCACTTAGGCCACCAGAGTGGTCCTCTGACTTTGTTGTTGTGGCTTGCAGACGGAGGAAATGGGTAATCTGATGGAGTTAAGATTCTATATATTTCTTCCATTTTAGCATTAAAACTGGAAATATACATTAAATAAATCAGAATCAAACCCCATGCATCCGTCCTTACTGACCCGAAGATCATGCTCAGACATGTGTAGGGACTTACACTAGGTCACCCACATAAGGGCAGAAGCTCCAAGCCATTACTGGAGGTTCGCCAAACATTGGGAGGTTAATCTCTCAGCAAACAAAAGCATTACAAGACAAAATGTGATGAATTACCCTGATGAAAGCATCTGCATTGTTACCTCTTTGATTAACCTTCTCATAATCAACTCTGTAAAGATACTGGTATGATGTTCAGCATATCTGGAGATACAGAATTATCTGTAGCTGACCAGATATGATGGTAACAGATGACCCTTTCCTTGGTATCTTTGGGGGGGGGGCAGGGAGGTACCGGCAACATATCATCCCCCACTATGCTGATGATGGAAGGTGATTTCAGGTGAAGACTTAACACACTGCACACTCAAAAACTGTATCATGCTTCACTTTCATCTTCCTATCTTCCACCTTCTTGTTTCTCTTGATGACTGGAAAGCATGTCCCCTCCAACCAAGACTTGCAAATGCTACATGGTGTTGTAGAAGTAAATTTCTTGCATGCAAGGCAAGACTTATGATCATACTTGCTAACCTTGTACCTCTGACTTATTAAATTCTGTCGCCACTGCTTTGGAAAAGATAAGAATGACAGAGAATGGGAATCAACAAACCGAATGTGAATAACGACACCCGTAATATCACAAAATATAAAATTCAAACATGTTTGCAATTAAGAAATACAGCACACATGTATGTGATACTATCATGTGTGACTTTCCAGGTCAGAAAAAAGCCCACAAACCTCGAAAAATATGAAAATATATCCACACAAAAAAATCCCAACAAAGTTTACCAATCTTTTGCAGATGTGAACATATAAAATTTCACCACAATTATGGAACGATGGTTCAAATTCATGATTCTGAAAGGATATGATGAGGTATTGAAGGAAAATGTTAATCGTACTAAGCTAAATCTTAAACTGGCACCAGTTAGAAGGGATGAAGGGGAGGTCATAGGTCAGAGTTTCTTCCCTTTATCTACATTTTATAGACACACACACACACACACACACACACACACACATGCACGCACACACAACACGAAACTGTCATCATTTTGGTACTGCTGGGTTCTGGATTCAAGAGGTAGTGAAGTTTATATTCCTAACATTAATGTGATCAGGAAATATATTTGAAGGAGAAATCCCTAGACCAGACCTGCCAACCCTAACAAGATCTCAGTAAGGCAGTTGATTTTTTTCTGCAAGTATGACCAGTTTTCAGTAAAGTGTAACAAATTATCATGTACTGCTTTTGTCAAGATGGAAAACATGTATCTAAAAAGTTCAGTGTTCCAAACTGATGCATCAATGGTAAATATTATGCTAATCTGAAAGTTTGTAAAGTGCACATACACCTTATTCACCTCTAGTACAGTTGCAAACTTCAGTTCCAAACCCTTTACAGCTCAATGGCTTCTTGATATCTTTCAACTTGATGTAATTCTTGGAATTTATTTCATTTAACAATGGCAACTGTATCTCCCGTCACATGACATACTCAAATTAACAAGTGATGTCCAATATACGCAATTGTGTCCCTTCCCGCTTTTATTCAGAACAATATGAATATTCCATTTTATTCTTCTGTACTAATTAAAATGTTTAAGAGGCTTATTTTTTCCTTTCGTCTTTAACAATTATTGGTAGCTGGGTGCCATTTTTAAAAAAATTCTATAATCAACAGTTTGATCATGCAGACGATTCACATGAAATAATATGTGCAGTTTAAAGCGTCTGATGCACTACTGTGAAGTTAGTCTGGTTCTCTAATTCCACTAAAGCTAATATGAAACCGAGATCCAAATAAAAAATGGATGAGCCAATTAACTGGATTTACCACAACAATCGTATTTCCGTAGTTTTTCCTTTTAATTCCGCAAGTCCATATTATAAGGGTCATTTTCATAAGATTTATTGCAAAATCGTAATTATTGGCAGGTCTGCTAGACTCCTAACTTCTTAAGGCTTTTATTCTGTTTCAATCACTTAAATGTGTCAAGCATATATGCCAACTAGCTATTATATCTGAGGTAATACAGTAAAACCTGTCTTGAAAGACCACTGCTATGAGAGACCACCTGTCTTGGGAGACCAAATTCTCAACACATGGATTCATTCATTATATAGTGTTATGACCTGTAATGAAAGACCACCTGTCTCAAGAGACCATTATTATCTGGCAGAAGGGGTGGTCGTTCAAGACAGGTTCTAATGAATTAAAATCTCAGCCAATGTTGGTTCATTAAATACTAAAATCAAGGTAATACTTTTTTAATTAATTAATTAATTAATTTTTGCAAACTGCATACCTGGGTATCTTGGATTCACCTTTATTTATAAGGTTCCAAATTTTTGTAGGTTCTCTGGCTGATATAGACCACAATTTGAGATATTCCATATAAAATATCTTTGCAACAAATGACATTCCTGTCAGAGAATACCCAAAAATTTCAGTCCCAAAAGACAATGTAACTATTTGCAAAACCACACAAAAATAAAAAACCTAGTGAAAGTTACATGAATTCAGTTATATTAAAGAACTCGAGATAAGGAGCATATTTGTGTATTTTATGCAGATAAATTGAGTAAAAACATATAAAGAATTTTTTATGCATCCAAATAATGCAAAACAATGTAATTTTAAGCATGCAATCAAAAGTTGTCAGCATACTGCTCTTGCCGTACAGTACGTGTTGCAAGACAGCATGTTTAATCAATATAAACTATGCAATCAGTTGAGACAGCATTTGATCACCTTGAGAACACTCACTCGAACAGAGCCATACGATTAAACACATGCTGAATTAGTCTTGTTCACTAAGTCAATTTACACTCTCGAGCATGATTAACATTTTAGGGGGCCCCTGAGTGGCCAAGTGGTCTAAAGCGCTCTCCGTTACGATCACTGCCATCTCACCTCTGTCTGCGTGGGTTCGAGTCTCGGATTCGGCGAATGTGGATATGTGAGAAAGCTTGCCAGTAGCTTCTCGTGGGTCAGTGGTTCTTTCCGGGTATTTCCCGATTTCTTCCTCCACCATTAATACTGGCCGCCATGTCTAGCCTATCGTGTGCTGAAAAATGGCATTAAGCCCTACAACAACAACAACAACAACATTAACGTTTTAATAGTAAGATTTAATTTGGTAGTATAATTCTGTGCTTTGTGGTGTTCACCAAATGCACAATTAAATTTTTAAAAATTCAGTTAGTTCCAAACCTGGAAATGAAATAACAAACTTACTAAATTCTTATCTAGAGCTCTGATATGAATTTACCAAGTAAATTGCATATCATGGTACCTGTGTACCCGTATCATTCTTTAACATCTTAGATTTTTCATTTACCACATTAAATTTTATTAAATGCTGAAATGTTGCTGAGTTTTACAAGGGAACTTTCTTCAAATCAAGAGAGAGAGAGAGAGAGAGAGGACACAAGCGTATGCATAAATAGGAGATCTGACATTAACTTACCAATCTAGTTCAACTAATCCTCCCCTTCTCGCAATCTCAGATTTAACTCTGTTCGCAAACTGTACAGCATTCTCATTATCCTAAAAAAACCAGAATATCTTGTTTTAAGTGATATTCCACATAACAGTTGAGTTTTGTTTTTCAAATAGAATTTACCTTTTTTGCTGATTTAAGTTTGAAGTTTAAATAGCACGTTAATACAAAAAGTGTCAAATTTACCTCCCATGAGTGGATGCATATTGAGATTTACAGATGGAAACCTCAAGAATATTTGTTGATTTCTAAATTCAACTCACTGGCATTTGTTCAAACATGCCAATAAATTACTTTAATTCATTCAGCAATGTAGGTAATCTGATTATCCTTACTGCTGTGAGTTCCTTACATGTCAGGTTTTGTCACTTCAATAATTACAAGCTATTATCACCACCAGCTGTTAATCAAGAAGACAAAAGCGAACAGCTGAGAAGCGCAGTGTTGTCCAGCTCAAGTCTGAGTGATGTCTGGTTGTCATAAACTAAAAATGGTGTGTTAGCAATTATTCTTTGTTAGATTCCATGATGTACAGAAAAACTATACTAGACTAAAACCAGTCGACCATGTGACAAGCTCACTTCCTTTGCAAACACTGAGCACCTTGTGTAATAGTTGATCAGACATAGGAGTTTACTGTAATAGCTACAATTTGCTTGGAAAGTGGCATGGTTGCCAATAAAGGAATAAGTTGTTGCAAAAAGTACAAAATATTATCAGAAATTCTCAATTTATAAGGAAAAGTGATTAAATGAAACAAGAATCCTGTGATCACAACTGGAAATTTGACATCAGAAAGATTCATATCAATACAGTCAATAAACATTCTGCTGCAGTGTGAAAATGAAATGGATGGATGTAGCTACAATATCTTCACCTCAACTTGAATGGGGAATGATAGTTACTGTCAGAAATTTGTACCCTGATTTTACTGACAAAGCTCTTAAATGGTTTTGCACCGAAACTGGTGGTAATTCGTAACAATCTTAAAAACATTAATAAAAGTTTTATGACATCATTTTCAAAATTTACACTTATTTTAAAATGAAAATATAAAATTTTAAAAAATTTGTTATGTCTTTCTTACGTTACATGCATTACTCATACCTTGTGACCCCACTCTTGAAAGGCCACACCCTTGTATAAGGCCACTTTCCTGCTGCAGATGGGGTGGCCTTATAAGAGGGGACCACTGTAATATCATAATTATAAACAATGAATAAAAGAAATTCAGATCTCTTCATCTGAATAAAAAAACATACATGCTTTTCTGGAAGACATTCCATTACTAATTAGTACAAAATTTTACACTTTATTCCTGAATAACTTTCTATACTGAGAAGAGAAAACAAAGGTGAAAAAGTGACATTGATTACAAAATCAGTCTGCATATACTGACATTTACTGACCTGAAACTCTTTCACAAGCAATACATGTAAACTCTAGTTTTCTTTTGGGTTAAAATAACTCAGTTTGACATATCATTGTAAGGAAGTTCAGGAACCAAAAGAAATGCAGCAGAACCATTTGTAACTAGAAATGTTATCAGTGTTGCAACAAAGTTTGTCTCTTAGTGGGATAAGTGGTCCATGACCCTTAAAGAATTTGGTCATCTATTGGTTAGCATAGTATAAGGATCAAAGTGCAAGTGTTAGATGCTACATAAACAAGAAATACCTGTGTGAAACAAAAAGCAAATCATTCCGGATAAGCTCCAAGAAATATAACAATGTTCACATTCTCCTTTCTTGTTATGCAAATCCTGTGAAACACTAATTGAGATCTTTTTGAAAATCTGTTTAACATAGTGTTTGATAAATTGAAAAACTGCTGCTGACTCAATAACTGATAATTAAGCCTTCTATGAATCAGTAAGGTTGACACTTTATACAGTAGTCAATCAATAACCTTCTCTGATCATGAGGCATATCACAAGACCAAACTCGTTAAGTTGAAATACAGTAGAGAAGTCTCAAGGATCCCAACCAATTAAATCAAGGTATAATAAGTTGAGACTTCTGAGAAATTCTATTGTTTTTTACTGAGCATTTCCAAAAAGTCAAGGCTTCAGGTTATTGTTGATCAATTATAACAGCAAGAGGCCTTGGGCCTGAGATCATTCACCTGGCTGACATCTGTCTAAAAGCCAACTGCAAGCATAGTTGGTCAAGAAATCTGGGTCATCATCATATGTCCGTGTGTGTAAGTTTGGGATTTTAAAGGCAGCTTTAACAATTTTTCAGTCATATTGCTATGATGTCTGCAGAGTGGCAGTTTATAGTGATGTCCTGCACTGGGGCATCATGCCACAGACATGTGGCATCATGTCCCACCCAGTCACATTATCCTGACACCAGGTGAGGCAGCTGCTAGTACCATTTTTATAAGTCTCTGCTATGACTCGGACAGGGTTTGAACCCACAATCTCCCACATCTGAGGTGGATGCTCTAACCACTTAGGCCACCGGAGCAGTCCAATTTTAGTGGTAGATTTGCATCAATTTATACAGATATAAATGCCCTTTAAGTCAGGCTGCATTGTGTAATATTTGGTCAAATTCAGTTTAGCAGTTTTAAAAAAACTGTTTGAATGCATTTGTTTCAAGCAACACTGGTCATATTTGATGGAGGACTGACACCACTTTCTGTCAAATCTGGTTGAGCAGTTTTTGTTAAGTAATTTAAAGTTTTTGTTTTATTCTGAGTAATGGTGGTCGTGTTTTATAGCAAATCAGCATCACTGTATCAACTTGAAAACCCTCTATGCCAGGATGTTTTCTATCAAACTTTGTTGAGAGGTTTTTGAGAAGTTGTTTGTAATGATGGTCATATTTGATGAAGGACTAGTGTAATTTTTATAATTTGCATGGTCTTCATGGCAGGATGCTTTCTATCACAACTGGTCAAACTCTATTCAGTGGTTTTGGAGAGGAGATCATTTAAAGGTTTCTCAAGTTTTAGTAATGGCAGCCATATTTGAAAGTGGATTGGCATACAAGTTTGGTTCAATTCTTTTAAGTGATTTTGGATAAGTCATTTAAACATTTTTCTAATTAAAGTAATGGTGGAAATATCTGATGACGGATAGCGTCATTTGTATAAACATGTCAGGTATTCATGGCAGGATGCTTTCTGTCAAGTTTGGTCAAGTTCTATTTAACAGTTTTAGAAATGTCATTTAATGGTTTGTCTGTTTTTACTATTGACAACCATATCTGATGGTGAAGCAGCATCATTGTATAAATCTGAAAAGTATTCATGCATGATTAAGTTTGGTCAAATTCGATTGAGCAGTTTTGGACAAGAAGTCATTTAATGGTTCTTCAAATTTTAGTAATGGTGGCCATATCTTGTGCAACTTAAATGGTCTTCATGCCAGGATACTTCTATCAAGTTTGGTCAAATTCTATTCAGTGGCCTTGGAGAAGTTGTTGTTTAAGGTTTGTATATTTTTTGTAACAAGATTTTCTGGGTTTTTTCTTTTTTTTAATGGTGGTCATATCTTATCTGGATTATTTGCAAAAAACCTGCAAGATCCTCCTGCCAGGATGCTTTCTGTCAAATTATATCAAATTCTGTTGCTAAGAATGATTCATACAAATTTAAAAACTACAGATGCCAAGATGCTCTGTTCCAATTTGATCAAAACTGGTCAGGTTGTTTTGCAAAGAAGTTTAAAAAAGCAATTGTTGATAAATGGACAATGTATGCAGAGCCATACTATAAGGTCATCTGGCCTTACAGCCAGGTGAGCTAAATAGAAGGTGGTCATGGTCTGCAAGCTGAACTCACAATCAAAGCACCAAATGTGCATGTCACAGAATGAATAGTCATAATGAGTCATCTAAAGTATGAAGAAAATCCATTATGGGGTTTAGGAAATATAAGCAAATTAAATAAACTTTAATCAAAACCTGAACAAGCGATGGACAGAATACTGTTCAGAATTGTACAATTGTAAGACCCAAGGAGATCCAGCAGTACTGAATTGCCCACAGGCAGAAGAAATTGATGACAACCCCATTCTTCATTAAGAAGTAGAAATTGCAGTTAGGTCACTAAAGAAAGGAAAGTCAGCTGGCATTGACAACATACCAGCAGAGCTCATTCAAGCAGGAGGAGAAGAAATAGTTACAGTCCTAACAACTATTCTGCAACAAGACATGGCAGACAGGAGAATGGCCCACCACATGGACTCAATCCTTGGTCATTGTGCTACACAAGAAAGGATGCTGAAGATAATTCTCAACAGACTAAAGCCTCAAGCAGAGAAAATGATTGCCAAGGAGCAGGCAGGCTTTCAAGCAGGAAGGAGCACCACAGAACAAATCTTCAATATCAGACTCCTTTGCGAGAAATACCTTCAGCGTCAGCAGAATCTATACCACGTCTTTATAGATTTAAAAAAGGCCTTTGATAGGGTATAGCATGCAACCTTATTGGCAACTATGAAATAGTACAACATCAGCTCAAACCTGGTGCACATTGTTGAGCACCTCTATGACAAAGCCACCAGTGCTGTCCTCATCAATGGCAGCAGAGGAGATTGGTTTTGATCAACAGTTGGAGTCAGACAGGGATGTATGCTGTCACCAACACTCTTCAACATCTTCCTGGAAAGGATCATAAAGGATGCATGACCACAAGGGTACTGTCAGCATCACAGGAAGAGCAATAACCAACCTTCACTTCGCAGATGATATTGATGGTTTAGCAGGAGATGAACAAGAACTGGTTGACTTTGTTGAGTGCCTCAACACAACCTCCACAGCATACAGTATGGAGATTAGCACAGAGGAAACCAAACTGATGACAAATAACACCAATGGCATCAGTGCAGAAATAAAGGTCAGTGGACATAAGCTGGAAAAAGTCACAAGCTTCAAGTACTTGGGGTCAATTATCATAGATTGAGGCTCCAAACCAGGACTACTTTGCAGGATTGCCCAGACAACAGCAGCAATAACAAGGTTGAGACCAATATATAAAGATACCAAAAGGCTGATGTGCTCGATTGTCATATCTATGCTTCTGTATGCTTGTGAAACAATGATGCTCACATCAGATCTACAAAGGATTCAAACCTTCGAAATGAGATACTACTGCAAGATCTTGGGCATCTCATACATTGACCATGTAACCAACGAAGAAGTCCACAACAGGATCCAACAAGCCATCAGATCCTATGAAGACCTCTTGACCACTGTCAAAAAGAGCAAACTGAAGTGCTACAGTCACGTCTCAAGATCATCTGGACTGGCAAAAACAATCTTGTAAGGCACAGTGCAAGGGTGCAGAAGAAGAGGCAAAAAGTGGGAAGACAACATTAAGGAGAGGACAGGCATGGGATTTGGAGATTCCCAAAGGGCAGTAGAGAACGGAAAGATGAAGAGAACTGGTTGTAAAATCAACTGTGGTGCCTCAACGACCTCTTGGGTTAAGGGATTGATGATGATGATGATGATGATGACGAACAAAGTTTCCATAACTGGGACTATGATCAAAGTTGAAAAATGAAGCAAGCAAGCATGTTGCTGAACTGATGTAGCTTCAGATTCACCACAAGAAGGTAGAAAATCCAGATCAAGTTCTGAAAAGAAAAGTGAATGGAAAACTTTTAACCACAAACATAACACAAATTTTCAATTTATGTGACCCTGATCTTAAGATCATGAGGCAAGTGTGCATGTCACATAATGAATCATCTTAGTTTCTTAATGATTTACCTGAAGTATGAAAAAAGTCAATCAAAAGGTTTAGGAAATATAAACAAATGAAAGAACATGAACCAAAACCTTAATGCAAATTTTCTGTGACTGTAATCTTGACCAAAGGTCATAGGGGTGAGTGAGTATCATAGAATAAACTGTCTTTGCTTCATAATGATTCATACCAAGTTCAATCTATTAAGAAGTTTATACAATATAAGAAAATAGAAGAACTTTAATCAAGACCTAAATACTAATTTTCTGTGACTAAGATCTTGACACATCACAGTAATTGGGGGTGGGGTGGGAATGAGTAAACACGGAGTAGAATGAATTGTCTTGCTTTCATAATAATTAAAATATATGAGAATTTATCAAGAGGTTTATGAAATGCGATGAAACTCTTCAAAGCCAAAATCTCAGTATTCTGGAATCCCTTATTATGAAAATTGTTTGGGAATCCCAAATTTTGTCTTCTTTAATATTAAAATTTTTTCCCATTACATTGAAACCCCTCAGTTCTAATACTGCAACTAATTTCGATCCTAAATTTCAATTTTATGTTTACCCCAAACCACAAAACTTCAAACTTGGAAATGTATTTTAGCTACTAAATTCAAGTAGTGAAGTAGGAATATATGTGAGACAACAACCTGGAAAATGTCCCAAGGGCAGCAGAGGTTAAACAATACTTCAAATGTGTACCAACACAGATGAGAACTGACACCAGAGGTTAAACAATACTTCAAATGTGTACCAACACAGATGAGAGCTGACAACAGATGTGTACCAACACAGATGAGAGCTGACAACAGATGTGTACCAACACAGATGAGCTGACAATAGATGTGTACCAACACAGATGAGAGCTGACAACAGATGTGTACCAACACAGATGAGAGCTGACAACAGATGTGTACCAACACAGATGAGAGCTGACAACAGACTAATCTGAGGTTTAAAAAAGAGCCAGTTTTTAAGGCCAATTATTCATAACCAATTGCTTTGTAGGTCAGCCATTTAAAAAAGATTATTTTTATCTGCTTATTATCTAATTGCGACTGATAGTATTCATCTGTATACATGATGAATAGAACATTTTTTCGTTGTTTTCAATTAAATATCAGGGTTTTATTAGCCAGGCTTATGGCCTCACTTCTGATGCATTGCCAACAAACAAAATAATGTTCTAAATGCCAGATTCACTCCAATGATTTTCAATGAAGAAAAATCATTACATACATGTACTTAAGCAGCCATGACTGTCATGCATCTTCACTCACATGACAAGATATCAGAATTACCAGCTAAGTGTCATATGACTGAACAATCCTTACAGGATAAAGTTAGTCTGATCAATGTGTATGATATCTGCCAGAACCTATATTTACACTGAAAAAATACAAGGGGGAAAATTCTGCATGGGAAAAGACTGTTTCAGATATTCTAAAGAAAATGGTATTCTACAAGAATGAATTTGAAAATAAGAATGATGCAAGTAAGTTTCATTTCAACAATGCATGCAGCTCTGAAAAAATTAATGATCTTGTGTATCAATTGTTTAGCCAAGCTAGGATCATAATGTTCTAGACTCAGTCCCTATAATATATAATCTCCCTCTCTCATAAGTAATTAGAAAAAGACAGCAAATGTTTCAGTAAATTAGGCTTCTCAGATAATACTTCCCCAATGACATTACATTAGGATAACTTTCTCTGTTCCCAATGAATCCTGCAGTCAATATATTATATAGACCAAAGGAAGCAACTCTTACAGTTAACTCCCCTTCTACCCACTAGGTATGGCTACCCTTCTACCCAGATGAAACCAGTTTTTACTTTAGTAAAACTTTAAAGGGTGCTTGAATTGTGGGAAAAGGTGGGAGGGGTTATTTGCAATGTGATCAAGTAAGTATTATCTGAAAAATATAATTTACCAAAGAATTTGCTAACTCCATCAAATACATTAACTGATCACATTACATTAGAAGAATAGGTAAGAGGTGGGGGAAATCCTACCTCTACCTTTTTCACCCAGTAGGAGCATGATTGTTCTATTAAAGAATGAACTTATCCTAATGTTAGTTTAGTACAACAAGAGACAATTTGTTTACACATATGTGATGAGATCCCTGTGGGATTCTGCTCTTGAATATTGTCTCAACATCAAATGTTTCCCAGGCAAATCCAGTGAAAGTGGCAAATTCATGTTTGGGTCTAAGGTAGTGCTTCATGAATGGGGAATGGTCACTGTCTGTCCACCTAACACTAACTCAATGAGATTCAGTTTTCTCCTTAGTGAGGCCATGCAAGTTAGAGAAGACAGACTGAGCATGCTAGTCAGTTGACTCCATTATGTCCCAAAATGAGACATTATGTTCAATGCCAGGCCAGTGTAAGTTGCTTGTATTTCATGAGCCAAAATCTTCACTGGTGTACCTGACCATGTAAGAGTTCAAAGTAACTCCCTTTAGCCATGCGGTCAGCATTTGTGGACTTGTGTCTTACATTCCTGCCTTCAATGGCATGAATACTCTTTAACAGTTGATGTGGAGCTTGTCTGTGTGTCTTAGGTAACATCTGAGGGTATGTAAAGGGTCCATCAGGTTTACTTCTGACCAAGGAGGGGGAACAAATAGTGAATGTTGATTGACTAGTGACAACAACCATTAGAATGACGTGAACTTCCAAAACAGAACTGCATGTACTTCAGATGTACAGATAATGTATATATAGCTCATTCACTCTGCATGTTGAAGTTAGTGTTATGATAAACTGCAAGTCATGTATGATAGCTATTTTAATGTGTGTGGTGGTGGGGTGGACTGTGGCTCAAATTTTGACGAGTTTGTTCATTCTGAAACCGAGATTTCATTTGGGAATAATGTGAGTGAGCGTGGTCTGAATGTCAGAACTGGACTGCAAATCTGAGATTACTTTGTCATGGCCAAATTTATCTCTTCCATGAAGTCTGAATGTGTCTGAAATAATTTAACAGTATCCCTTGACTGTGACAGCAGCTAAATTCTTGTCTTCAAACAGAAAGTGAAAGAAGTTTGCAGTCAAGGAATGGGCACTAAAAGTGGCACCAGTCTTTGATAACACACGATTTCCCTTTGTATGTCCTCAAAGTGGAGATCTTCATCTGTTGCAATCCTCTCAAACATTGAAGCTCCAAACTCCTTTTCAATCAGGACATCCCTGAAAGAAGCCAGGAGTGAAGTTTATTTCAGTGGTGATCTTGACTGCTTGAGTGGAGGTCGCTATGACTTGTCTGGGTACAAGTGAGCAGATAATTATTCCAGGGTGCTCACATTACCTTCCAGCTGATTAAAAGAGCACATACACCCCATGCTTCTGGGGTTGTGGAAAAATTTTAAAAGATATGTCAACCACTGGGTGGTCCTGAAGGGCACAGATCTGATAGAAGGTTCCTGGAGGAACAACTCTGTATCAAGAAATTATCCTCCCTTGATAATCAATTGGCCAGGACAATGAGCACGACAGGAATGTGTCAGACTTGAATATTACCTGATATTGGAAGTACCCATAAAAGAAAAACCTTACCATGAGACAAAGGTCTGGTGATTGTTCTGTCCCTTGCAGAGGTACATCACAAGCAAACTGTCCAACATTATCAGGACCGTGTTTCATGGATATTTTCCACCCACATGTGGAAGACAATGAGAATGGCTTCCATTTTCAAGACATTGATCTGAAGAACTTTCTCTTGAAGAATCCATATACCTCTGACTATTGCAGGTCCAGTAGTAAAGTAGCATGAGTAGACCAAGGAGCTGTAAGAAAGTTCCTCATCTGAGCAATGTCTTGTTTGAAGCTTTCTCCAGTGCACAAGTTATATTTTCAATGTGTTTGGGAGAAAGATGCCAAGTTAATATGTGTTATGACTTCCATATCTAGCTAGATAAAATATGGAGAAGGGATAAAGTCTGGTTCTTTACATTGATTATCCACCCTGAACTGCAAATGAGGGAAATAAGGTTGTTCATGCTGTGAATCAAAACCATAAAAAAAAATGGTTTTGTACTGTGTCATCCAGGAATGCCAATATATGTGGAGGACATCTTGAACTAGGATATAACTTTGTCTAATGTCTTATTGAAGGTCAAACCTCAACATTTTTGTTGATACCCTCTCTGATGCCTAAATGATTCTTTTGATGCATGAGAAAAAATGTTAAGGTTCCATAACTAGATGGGCAAAATGTTGAGAAGGGACAAGGTCTGACTTCTCTACATTAATTTTCCACTTCACAATGAAGAAAGTAAGGTTGCTCATGTCCTGAAACAAAAACAAAACTTACTATTTCTGTGGCATGTCATGCAGGAACATTGCTGTCTCTGTGGCAGATATCCAGAACTCTTAGTGAAGGCCCAAGAACTTAGACTAGGGCCATACGAACTGATGTATGGAAGTATGCATCACACATGTCAAGACTGCTCATGTACTCATCAAATTTCTATTACAGGTCTCAATTGCCTTTAGACTTCATAACAAAAAATGTTGTGAAGAAAAAGACTTGTGTCTTTTTCATACTACCTACACCACACTTTACATGGAGAAAAACTAGATTTTCTTGTGCAAGATCTCCCTTCATGGGATTGCTTTGAAGTTCCTTTATGAAGGTAGAACGACAAAAGTGGAGGGGTTCAGAAAATGATATCCTGAGGGCCTCTGACAGAGTTTGGATCACCCATTATTTTGCAAGAATAGTTGGTCCAATCCAGTCCAAGTAGTCCCCAGGAAGGTTACCAGATGGCATGGGTAGAGTATCACTGACAATTGACAGAAGGCCTATGGAAGGAGAAATTGAATTCCTCTCTCTCCTCCCCATCTGCAAGCCTAAAAAGGAGCATATGACCACCTACAATTTGCTAGGCCAGAAGAATGAAAAACAAGCCTGTCATTGCGGAGTACAGCCACTACAAATTTTCTATCCACAATCTCCCTTTCTAATGTATGTTCCCTAACAGTGTTGTGCCAAGACAGCAGATTGTACTGAAAGTTAAAGAGCAACTCATGTGCCTTTCTTTCTTTCTCACCTCTTCATAGCCCTAACAGAAGTGGAGAACTGAAAGGATGGGAGCACACAGAAAATAGTAATGATTGTTAGTAGCCTTTTCAGATGCACAAAGTCAAATAGGGATGAAGGTGACACAGTATTTCTGTACTAGCTTTGGCATGGTTTTAAAGACCTGTCTGTGTATTTTATCAGCAAGGTATGTGCAGATAAAATATCTCTGTATGTGACATTATACCAAAAGTGTGAAAAGTTGCATGCAACTGACTCACCATAAAACTCTTGTATTTCTGGGATTGTGTGATTGCAAATGCTTGAAGAGATGCCCCATATTGTTTGTAATCTTAAACAACTGTGGCAAAGTTCTGAAAGAAGAACTGAATGATGAACTATTGTCATCATCTACCTCTACCAAGACATTGATGTTTTAGGTAGAATTGATTAGAGGTGGAGGAGAGTTTAATGATGGAGACAAAATCCAACAAATTTCCTCTATCACTGCCATAAACTAAATTTTGACAATTCCACTGTCAGATTGGAATGTTCTGGCCTTTCTGTTTCATCATCTTCATCATCAGAAAATGATGAGATATCATAAGCATGCATATTCATTTTGCCCAATGTTTTTTTATATGCTGCCATTAGTGATCACATTATGGAATGCTGGTCTGGCGTGGCTGGTTTGGCTAGGTCAAACAGCTTCATAAGTGATTCTGTTTCACTATGAATTCATAGGAATGGCCTGTTCAGTTGATCAGTTGGTCAGCTTGCAAGTTGGAGATAAGAGAATCCTGACCACAGTAAATGAACATAGCTCATTCTTACAGCTTGAATGGTTGGTTGGCAGTTGAATGGCATACCAAAGACAGCATATCCGTTGTGGCCCAGCTGTCTAGTGTGGTATGGTAGGTATGGCCTGCTGGCCCTATGGTCCGTCTGGACAGATGGCTCGCCGGTTGGAGATCCTGATTACTTAAATCATATATAACTCATTTGTACAGCTGGACTGCTTGGTTGGCAGTCAGAATATCATACCAAAGACAATAAATGCTTTGTGGACAGACCAGCCATCCATCCAGTATTAGTTAAATTGCAAATCTTCATATTAAGCTTGTTTTCTTAATGTTTTCATGTGCAGATAGGGTTGATGATTGCAAGCCCTCACACCTCATTTGCATGGTAGCCATCAGGCTTCACTGGTGAGTTTCTAAGCTTATCCCCAGTGGGATTACAATATATAAACACCATTTTTACTTGTCAACTCATGGACAACAAAACCTACTGAATCATACTTATCATATATGATTCCAAGGCTTGATTTGACTTGACTGTTTAGTTTTCTACTGTATTCATCAATAGAGAATATTCTGGCACTGTTTCTGCATTGGCGAGGGTGGGGGGTGGGTGGAAGGATGGGGGTGGAGAGGCATCTCAACATCCCCAATTACATAAACCAACATTATTATATACTCCTTTTTTTCTCAGTTAACTTTACAGTGTCAGAATAGTGCAATATTCTACGATACTGAACACCTTCCTATTGCATGCACGTGCAAGACACGTGCCTAGAAACAGTACCATGTCATAGGAACTACTTTGTAAAGAATTTAGGTTTCAGTGGATTAGATGTGGGTTTTTTTAGATGATAAAGTGAATGTGGACAAATTTACTGCGTCACAAATGAAACTTTCAAATAAGCAAATGAATGAATGTGCTCTTTGATATTTGCAATGTCCACAACAAACGTGAGTGATGTAGTACTGAAAATACCATTCTGATCATTTAAACAATTATTAAGGAGAAATGTTCATAACTTTTCGTTAATGGAATGATTCAGACCATGGCCAGTGTTCTCTGGGGTACATCAAAATAGCATATAAAAACATACTGAGGGCATGGGCTATTGCACATCTATCAGATATGACCATTTTATAAGTGAAAGTACTAAATGCAAAAATGCAATTGAAGGTTTTGGTAGAAAAGTAAGGACCTCAGAGTCGATAAGCCAAGTTGACAAAGAATTCTTACTTCCATCGGCTGAATGGATTGTGACACACCGGTTGCTTTGCAATTTTCAGCATTAACTTTTTTGATACAGTGTTTTGAATTTAGGTTAGTGATAGATGCCATACAGATCATAGCATAGCTGGGGAAGCATGCAAATGACCAGGCATGAACATGTCTTCCTGGTAATAAGAATGGCCAAAAATATACTTACATTTTTGCATTTTAAATTTCCTCAAAATATACTTTCTTAGTTCTGCAAATCCAAATTACATGAGCTATGTCAAGGATTCTAAAGCTTGATTACACATTTCAAAATTGTACTGTAATTTTGGCTACATTCCAAGTGTCATAACAGCATAAATTCAATCACTTTGTTTCTTGTAGTGTATTTTTTAAATATATAATTAAGCCTTAGGTAGAACAAGAAAATGAGTATATAATAAAATGGTTATTGCATTTGTATAGGAAAATATGAACTCGTTTTCTCGGATGGATACTGCACTCCCACAGGTTGTGCAGTATCCATCTGAAAAAGCTCATTCGTATTTTCCTACACAAATGAAGTAACCAATAAATTCAACTGTATTCATGGATGCAGTATGATGTAGCACTATCTTGAAGGGGCATCTCAAGATCACAAATGAGACTAATCTATGATTCTACTGTATTCACAGTGTTACGACCATGTAATTTAATTACTTGTGTGTTAAAATTTGAATTCTTTTTATTTCATTTTTGTATCATTATATTTTATTATGATGATGATTATGTTCACAGGATCTGATATTTTGAAAGAAACATCGTGTTTATTTAGAACGTAAATATGACTCTCGGCTTTCGTAAGTTTTTTTTTAGACTGCTGGGTGGATAAACAGCCAGTGTAAACGACTGGTTGTGGCCAAGGTCATTTTTCTAAGCATATGTGATTACACTGTGAAATTGCATTGTTTATTGCGAAATAGCCATGTGTTCTTCGTGCATGTGCATGAAATGACGTTTTAGTTCGGTTTAAATCACTTAGGTCCCGGTGAAATAGCCAGAGTTGTTCTTATGCCTTGAGAAGGTATTATTTTTCTTGTGCTGGAAAGAGTTTATTTTTCTTTACATCTGTAGAGCTTGAGATGTGTCTTGTTATAGATGACAGCAATAGGAGTTCATCTACTTTTAAATAATAATTTATTTTTCCCTGGAGAACTACACAAGTGGTTTAGGACAAAGACATTCAGTGAAATTCATTCTAAATTGGAACAGTACAGTACAAATTGTGGTTCAACGTGAAATTCTGGACATCTGTGCAAAAGACTTCATCTGACGTCATCGTCCTCCATCTTGGAAAGTCATCAAGATTCGAACCTGGATTCAGTTAAAATTATTTAGTGATAGGACTTGTATTTTTTCAGTACTAGGATAAATGTTTGGATTTTCTTCACAAACCGTAAGTCCTATTTCATATTTTCACCTTTTCACCGTGTTTTCTTGGGAAATAAATTATTTTTGTTAAAACTTACAAAGCTTGTTGTCTTCACTTTTTCTTTTGTTACTTTTGAACAAGCCGATAAGTAACAACAGATACAGCATGTTCTGTTACTGTTTCTGTGTCTGCATGAAGGGTGGATAGGCATCTCAACATCTCCCATGCGACTAATGAACTATTCGGACATTAGGTGCATGTTAAAAGACTTACAAAGATGTACTGGAGTGCGCTTGTTTTGTGGCCCTTGAGCTGCTCTTCCAAAATATTACAGCAAGCAAAAATTTCTCTGTGAAACTGAATGTTACCAAATGAAATCACACAGGACAAAAACAAACTGTATAATAATTGGAACATTGAATAAATTCACATTCACCGGAATTCACAAAAATGTTGGATACATCAAACAGATTTTTACTATATCACTGAAAATAAAAGATGGATGATCTGAAATTAACGTACAAGTTGAAGTCATAAATGGATTCTAAGGAGGACATCTATTATAGCTTAACTAGCAAAAGTAAAAAGCTGGTTTAAACCAGGAAGAATAGTAACCGCCTAGCAGGACAGTTAATATTTAAGAGTTGCTTCTCTTTGTCCATATATATATATATATATATATATATATATATATATATATATATATATATACACATACACACACACTGACAGAAATAAGTTCTGCCATCTTTCTGCAAGGGAAGGATTTGGAGGTAGCAGAAGAAGTTATCCTAATATAATGTGATCAGGTAATGTATTTGATGGAGAATTTTTTTTTTTTTAATTCTGCAAAATCCTGTCAGTTTTTGGTTTTTGATGGGTTTCACTAAATATGCAAATGAAATTCTTTAACCAAAATTGAAACAAGTTGTTACTGCTGGCAGTGAAAAAGTGACTGCTATATGTCGCTTCCCACTAATGTGGGCTTGACAATAAATTATACATAACAAAATGGTCCAAAAGGGCCAACGATTTTACACCAAGGTGTCAAAAATGTGTCAATGATGCAAACACACTCCACATGAAACACTGCATATAATAAAAAACCCTCTCTCCATTCCCAATGAGAGGTACAAAACATCTTAATACAATCATAACTTTCAGCACAATATGTCTGTTGTGTCATATGAACTTATTTCTGTGATGTTCTAAGCAGGTTTTGTTCATATTTAGTTTCGATTACAACCATCTTAATTCCAACAAACAACATATACAAAAGAAATTACCAAATTTTAGCATTTTTCATCTATCAATTATCGCTTATGGTTAACCATTTAATGTTTATGATTTATTGTTTGTTGTGAGTGGTTTAGTGTTTATTATTTATTGTTGAAGTTTTAGACAGCACTTATCATTCATTCATTGTTCATTTAGCATTATTTTACATTTCATTCTTTGTTCCATTTGCATTTCAAACAGGTACACCAATGTTTTAGGGCCTGGAGGATAATCAAAAACCACTCTCTCAAAGTCTCATCAATATAATGTTGCTTAACAAATTTGCTTCATTATCTCAATTATCTTGTGGAAACCAAACTGTTGACAGGCAATGTACTTATGATAGGGTTCAGTCAACTTCGTCAAGCTGAGCACTAATTAACAAGAAGTTATAAAATTATTCCCAGTTTGAGGAGAATCTTTTCTCCTTATGGAAAAAAATGCATCTAATGTAAAAAAAAAAGTTATAGAATAATCACCTGACAACAGCAAAGTAACTGGATAATTTTTTTCCCTTAAGAATACCTTTTTGCTCATGGGTGGAAGGTACCATACATCCACCACTAATGCCCAGCTGGTCAAGATATCTAAGACATGCCGCATCAATCCCATCTTACTACTATTCCAATATGCATCACTGAACCGAGGATCATACTGGAAAAAAAGACTCTGCATGTGAGAAAATAATTACACGAAACATTCTGCTATTCTAGAGAAGAAAAAAAAATAGGTGTGAGGAGGCAAGTATTCTTAACCCTTTACCTCATACAAGCGCCTTTGGTCGCCTCTACTCCATTTGCACGTAAGCGCCTTTGGATGCCTCTACCCGATTCGCATATAAGTGCCTTTTGACGCCTCTACACCATTCTCATGGAAGCGCCTTCTGACGCCTGTTGTAAACATCAGCCATTTTGAGCGGGTTTTCATAGTGCCACCTTCAGGGAAAACCCCCTATTAGATACTACATTCACTGGTGTGAATTACCATTATGTCAGATCACGTGGTCACTGTTTATGCTCTGGTCGAAATCTGCTATTTAAAGTAACTGGGTCGTATTCTCCACTCTCCAAAATTGAGGTTGCGGATTTCATTCAGTACTTACTCGAGTTTTCACAATTAGAATCACAACTATGAAAGCTTCAATAACTAAGGCAAAGGCTCAGATACTGATGTAGGAAGCCATTAGTTTTTATAAATTATCAAATTCAGCCGATTTAGTGATGTAGACGCAGACAAAGAACTTATAAATTTCGAGTATGAGAAATGGCAGCTACGGTTCTCTCAAGATTTTAAAGCACATAAAACATTCTTCTGTGAAAAATAATTATACAGTTATAACGATCGGATTTTTCTCTTAAATCTTTCCATATGTAGTGTATGTGTACCAAAAATGTAAAAGGTTAAAATTGCTGTTAAACGTAACATACACTTCACTGCTTAACAGGCCTATGCATATGGAGTAGAACAGGTAATAGGTGTTCTATTTGTAGCACACTGCACTGGGTAACTTTGCTACATGCGTATCGAAGGGTATAAGCATAGCCTAAGTTGCAAAAAAGCATAATCTTGGCTTAAAAAGTATAATCTATAAATACATGCCATAATTACAACAGACTGTATAAAAAAATATACATTAAGTTTTACTACTAACCTAGACCAGCAGCTGGTTAAAGTTCTTGTCACAAACAGTCCATGTAGATTAGTACCAGAATACCAGAATACAAACATAAAACTTGGAGACAAATTACCATGTAACCCCGCTATAACACGGTAGTTGGAAGCCATAGAAACCGACTGTGTTATAGACCAAACCATGTTATAAGCAACCAGGTCAGTTAGCTGAAGAAAATGATGCATGTACCTGAAAAAAATGTGCTCGGGGGGAGTGGGGGTACGGTAGGTAATAAATGCAGGCGCAAAAGTATGTGCTTCATTGGCACAGTTATCATCTTAAATCGATGCCTATTAAATGAGAAATACACCTGTAGTGAAAACAGGGAAGGTATATATAATATTTTACTTTATTCAGAGAACCACGCATTGGTACATATACATGTATACTGTTTATATATACATGTCTAATGTATAGCAATGAATAAAGTATCAACACCTTGTACTCACCCGCGAATCATGTCACATACTTTGAATCCACAATACATGTAATTCCATCAAAAATATGCACACACAGAGATTTAAAATATTCAATATGTTTGTCACAGGTCACATAGTTCTGAATTCAGTGGAAAAAATAGCACAATCACGTAACGAATGATGAAGCACATTTACTTTTCAGTATGTCCCGAGTCTATAAAAGTTTGCATTTTATACGTCCTTGGTAGAGTTTGTAAGCATAAAGTTTTTCCTGTAAAAAGGAAACTTTCATGGCACAGTAAAAGTGTTCCAGTCACGCTGGAAGATGAAACAATCCGTCAGATTCCATTGCTTTTTATTTAAGTTCGGTACTGACTTCCTATGAAGAAAGGTTCTTTGCTTTTATTGAAGACTGTAGTCGGCTTTCTTTGATAAAGGAGCATGCATTATTGAAGTCACTGCTAAAGGACAGCTTTAGAGAACCAAACAAATGCCCGTTTCTTATTGTGGTGGCAACATCAAAAACTTGTATTGCATGATTGAGACTGATTTTTTTTCCTATTTGCTTAGTACATTTTCGTAACAATCAGTGCTTCAAAGGTAATGCTTTCGTTGAAATTTCAGCTACTACTTTATCTGGGTATATTTTTTTAAAAATGAATTCACCATCGTATGGTCAACTGTAGTTATTGTTCCTCCCTGCCTATTGAATAGACAAGTGAGATTTTTTTTTTTTGTTTTGTTTCTTACATTTGTGGTGGTGGAGTGATGCTGTCTTCCATGCATGTGTCAGAAATTTAAAGAAAGGATCAATCCACGATAGACGCAGGTATTTTGGTCTGATGACAGGGATTACTATAGAAAATGTGAGTGTTCTGAAGGATTTAATTCTGAGTGAAAAGAAGAGGAATTTTTCTTACCATCCACATACAAATGTCAGTCTATGTAAATATATTAATTACTAGCGAGCAGCCAAAAATCTGACGAAAGATAGATTATGAGATAATGCCTTGTCCGGTTGATCTCCACTACCAGAAATGTAAATTTGATAAAAAGCAGATATCTCAAAACATACAATACTCATGCTAGATGTTAACATAAGCAGATTATGATTATAACAATGCACTGTTAAGATGGTTTGTCAATATGGACAAAGAATTTGTTTATGTAACAATAGATAAATTTCAATGCATTTTATATCAACTTTGCAGCTTCTTTCATGAGGCCTCTGAATTTCTTCACTCCAAACCAATAGTTGTATATACAAGTTTAAACAACAAACAATATCGGCAATAAAAAAAGTTGCCAGATGGTATATTTTGCCGCCAATAAGGAAAAAAAAAAAATTGCAATATGCAACATTGGCGAAGCCCTGAACGATTCCTGAATAAACTTTTTACATATTATTTTTCGTACTTTTAAGAAGAAAACACTGTTTTTTCATGTATGATAAAAATGCATATAAAATTTCAGGAGCCACGCCATGATTGTCTAGTATTATTCATATGTGATCTCTTCCCTAAAATGATAATAAACTTTTTGGGGGTTTTTTTGTACTTTTAAGAAAGAATTTTTTTTTTGTGTACGAGAACAATACATGTATATGAAATTGCGGGAGCCACACCACGACGGTGTTATATCTGAATTCGTGCTATAATGGAACATGCCATAGCGGGGTCACATTGTATATATAACACTCACTTTAGCTAGACTACATGTTCAACTTTTGCTGTGTGATCATACTCACTTTAACTACTATATGTTCAACGTTTGCTGAGTGATCATAAGGTCAGCTCAATAAATTCCGCAGTGAGCACAACGATGTGCTCAAAAGAGTGCTGTATTATATCTCATATTCTTCTATTTAAATTCATAGGGCACTAATGATTTGTCTTTTTTCTGATCTGACATGTTTTAAAGTTTATAAAGATCCCTTTCCTCAAACATTTTTTCAGTCATAGAAATTCCACAAGTCACAGTAATAAAGCCTGTTTTGCTTAACATCTGTTGCCATTTTTATTTTTTATAGAAAAGTATATACTGGTCCACAATCCAATTTATTAATATAATGAATATGAGATATGGTTTCTTGGAAATGTGTCATACACAGCCATTATAAATATAAAATAGGGAAAATACACCTAGGTCTACAATGAACAAAAGTACTCTTACACTGTTCTTATGCAGCAGTCTTCTTTTTTCTTAGAATAGTCTCAAATTTATATGATGTGTGATATTAAATGATGATAATAAAAAACAAACAACTTTTATCCCTCTGTTAATTTATATGATGTGTGATATTAAATGATGATAATAAAAAAACAAACAACTTTTATTCCTTTGTTTTTTATTTTCTTTTTAATGTACACAAAAAGCAAATTCCATACGGAAAAAGTTAGAAGCAATTAGGTGCACAAAAGCTAAATGATTAGGCCAAAAGTGTAATGACTGGCAGGTATAATGTAAGCATTGTGCTGACTAATCCAATTAAGATTTAAAGGATGGTGGAGTCTTTGCAGAAATGCCTTTTAATTGCCTCTTTAAAAGCCACTGCTGCTAGTTTCAGAGTCTGCTGTCTTAAGGGGCAAAGCTAGCTTAGCCAGCTGGAACAGGTTTGAAAACTGTTCTTTATAACAACTTTTCATGGCCCACAGGTATTGTCTTTTTGATATTTCTGCTCCAAAATAAGATTTTTCACCAACATAAGTTCTGCCAAAGTTTCACTTTCTTCAATTAGTACTTTAGTGATTACTATGCTAGATTTACTGTTGCATGATGCTGTATTAGGATTTTAAGCTCAATAATGCTATAGTCTACTTGTTCAGATAGAGGTATTGTGATCAAATATCTTTACTTCTTAATTTCATTTTTTGATTCTTATTTATTAAATTTATTGTAACCATTATGCTATGGCTATATGGTTTTGTTGCACAATATTCTGCAGTGCTAAACTGTGAGGAGAAATAAACAAAAACTGCTCTCTACTTTTAAATTGTCTTATATTTTAATTTGGTTTCTTAGTCTACCATTTCTACATTTGATATCAAAATATTTCTGAAATCAGTGGTTGACTGCTTTTGCCCACCCAGCATGTAGTCCAACACGTAGTTCTCCACTTTTTTCTGACATTACTGGTGGCAGAGACCAACATTGCCTGGCACTATTTGTACTGAAATTTTCAGCTTCCTTTCAGATCAGACTTCAGGTAAGAGCAACAGCACAACTTAATCGCAGCTTTGTTCCAAGCACAAGTCAGTAGCAATATAGTCCTCACTAGATGGTCTCCATGCGTTACTCTTACCTTGGAGTGATGCTGTCTTCCATGCATGCGTCAGCAATTTAAAATTTCAGACTAATAATTGATGGATACATAGGAGTAGTCTTCTGCCAGGGATTAATACTACAAAAGCAATTGTTCTGAATGATTTAATGCAACAAGTCAAAAGAAGGGAGATTTTACTCATCATCCACATTTAATGGTCAGTCAAAATAAATTTATTAATTACTAGAGAGCCTCTGATAGACTGACCTGAAAGGAGGCTGAAAACTTCACAACACAAGTAGTGCCAAGCATTGTTGGTCACTGCCATCAATAATGTAAGGAAAAAAAGAGGCAGAGAACTACTTGTTAGTCTATCCAGCAAGTACATCAGGCTCATATGTAAAACCATTTTCGGGTTCAAAATTACTCACTGTTATCTCCATTACCAATTTCCCATCTCCAATAATCTGATATATTTCCAAACTTTGAAAATAAATTGCCTTTAAAAATAAATCACAGCTAGTATTTGTTGAACGAAGTTGTCATCTAAAGATGAACCACAGTGGGAATCAGCCATTTTGAGTTTTCTAGGTAGCCCTTACTGTAAACACACATTTGTAAAATTTCCTTGATGCAAGGTTCAAACTACAACAGAATGCTTGCTCAGGGGCCCAATGTTCTGATCAAATTTAGTTTCATAACCATTCATTTCAACCTGAAGAAACCAGATGTGTAAGTAGTTGCTAAAATAGACATGTCACAACAAGTGCTATAACATTTCTATGGCATGACTTGTGTTGCAACATGCATTTTAAGAGTGAATGACTGAATAAAAATTGTATATTGCACAAAGTACATTTTCATATGCGTGACTTTAAACAAATTTGTGGGAGTTCTCGTGCATCTCTGATCTCCAAGTGCACAAGTTCATATAAAATTTACGCGATTCACACAATCATGTGCACTGGCAGCATTTCTGTCATTAAAGTGCTGAATATACCAAGTTAATAAAATTTAACAAGGCCATAAAATGGAATGGTCCAGGAATATATTCTTTAAGAATTTAAAAAAGCAAATTTATAACTTACAAAGTACTAATTTGGGTACAAATGATTATACAATTTATATATTTTTCAGATTTCAAAAATATGAAATTCAATTTTAACAAGTTCTGATGCTTCCACTGTACACATGATTGACAATTTCCGCTGAATTACATTTAACTGCAAGGAAAATCTATCAAGGCACGTAATTGTTCTTTTAATCAATCCTCATTTTATGATGTGACCAAATCTTCTGATCTACATCTTCCTTCCAAAAATCAAGGTATTCACTAATCTTGTACTAATAAATAAAGATAAAGGCAAAATCCTGTTATTTTATTTTACTTATCAGCCAATGTACAAATAAGGGAAAAGCCAGATTCACCTTGATACAAGTGGCTGTACTTACAGACATGTAAAATTTTCAAATATTATGCCTACACAAGCCACTTTTTTCAGTCGAACAATCACACACAGTTAACACCAACAATTCAAACATATCTACTCTGTTTCAATATTTTTCATGGGGTACCCATTTTCATTACTTTCGGACCTGAAACAAACTACAAATTTACTCACCAAATAAACAAAAATTCTTCTGTGGAAAGAACAGTAAAACTTCCTATTACTAAAACATTTGAAATCCATAAAAAAAAGTAATTCACACTATTAGCTTATAATGAAGGCTATTTCACTTATATTTTCCTTTCTTGAACTCTGAAATAATTATAAAAGGAAAAAGTAGAAGGTATACATGTCTTTTAACCAGATTTTTGTTCCACTCCGATATATAAAATATTTTATCTACTGGTTTGCCACCCTGCTGTACTAAATTTAAATGAAACCACCTTTCTGTTATACAATTTGTATTCAATGCTACATGTGTTAGTGCCCAATGGAATCATGTGCATGTGTGTGTGATTTAGATTTTTAATGTAGCTTTAAAAAATTTTCAGTCATATCGCTACAATGTCTGCAGTGTGGCAGTTTATAGTGATGTCTAGCCCTGGGGCACCATGCTGCAGACATGTAGCATGATGCCCCACCCAGTCATATTATCCTGACACCAGGCTGACCAGTCCTAACATGAATCTCTTAATGCTGGGCGCCTAGCGAGGCAGCTGTTGGTACCATTTTCATAAGTCTTTGGTATGACTCGGCTGGGGTCCAAACCCGCAACCTCCCGCATCCAAGAACGATCCTCTACCCAATGGAACTGTAGCTTTGTTCTTGCACAATGAAATCCCCTAAAACACATCTTCTTCAAACTTAGACTTTCACAAGGTCCCTAACATTTACCTTTATGGCAACTGGATAAACTGTTTTGCTGACTTCAAATCCACCTTTTTTAAACATCATCACAGATGTATTATTTACACAGGTGCCTGAAATGGGAAAAAAGCCCCGAATAATTACATTTTTTTAAAAAATGCACATAAAAGACAAAAACAATAACAGGCATAAGGATTTATAATTACTATCTCTCACAAAAGTTCTGGGGAACTTCATCACAACTGATATTAGTGTGCTATAATATACCATCCACACTGTGCTATAATATACCATCTACAAAAATGAACTTCCAAAACATGAATGTAAATCTTCTGAAAGGTGATATGTGTAGCTCACAATCTGCTAATGGTGGTGTGGGATGTTTCTTGTTTAATTCTATTGAAGGAAAATTTAAAATCTAGAGCACCATAGCATTCTCCAATCTTCTTCACCATAAATATTAGCATTTCTCACCCAACCATACATTTCCAAGTTCACACATGAGGGTGGATCAGTTTTATAGATCTGGCTCACACCTAAATTAAAAAGTCAAAACTGTCACCCGAAAATAGCTGACAAACTTCAGTGATATTGCTTATTCTTAATATTAAATTTGAGTAACTGCATATCCTGCTACCTTAAACTTTCAGTACTTTGTTATTGATCCATTTGTCTTCAATTCTTGTCCCTAACTCTGCAGCAAACTGCTGTATAGCAGCAATGCTACCAATTTTACCTAAAGTGGAAATCTTCATTCTTGTCAAGCATGGAAAAAATGGGGGTGGGGGAGAATGCAATAATTCATTATTTACCCAACACTTAAATATCCATCCCTCTTTCTTCCTGCCCAGCTCAGTTAGGGCTCTACTGAAATCAAAATTCCCTCAGACCAGTCCGGTGGCCTAGTGGTTAGAGTGTCTGCCTCAGATGTGGGAGGTCGTGGGTTCAAACCCCGGCCGAGTCATACCAAAGACTTTAACAAATGGTACTAACAGCTGCCTTGCTTGGCGCTCAGCATTAAGAGGTTAATGTCAGGACTGGTCAACCTGGTGTCAGGATAATGTGACTGGGTTGGACATCATGCCCCATGTCTGCGGCATGATGCCCCAGTGCTAGACATCCCTATAAACTGTCACACTGCAGATATCGTAGTGACATGACTGAAAAATTGTTAAAGCTACGTTAAAAATCTAAATCACATACACACACAAAATTCCCTTTCTAGTTCAGCCTACTACTTGTCATATTCTCCATAAATGTAGCAGAACTCAAACAACAGAAATTAATTTGAAAGCTAAATTCTGATCCTTATGTTCCTTAATGAATTTTTATACCTATCATTACACACTGCCATGGACGTTTACTGTATACTTGTGGATAGCACATGTACAATGCTGTCCGGCATTTCTGCTCACTTAAGGTTTCCGCCTCCAATACTTAAGCTAAACGCGTACCGAATTTAACCAATTGACGAAAATAAAATACTGCAATGTTTACCATTTGAAAAGAGGCAATTGTCACCAGAATATTCTATTCAAAATAATATTAATTTTGGACACACGGGATACCACCCCCGTGTTTTCATGACTTGCAATATGTTGGCCTATTCTGTGCACAGCTTTGAAAAGATGCAAATGTTTATCCACTGGGCAATGGAAATGAAATGCATTACTTTGGACTGCTGTGTCAGCATTTCAGTTGAGTAATTAGGTCACGTTTATTGCTAGTTTTACAAAATTCAATGTAACAATGCCAACAAATGGCAAGAGATATTAAGCAAACTAAACTGATCTTGTAAAACAATTAGTAAAGTTCAACATTTTATAAAAATAAGCCATTATGTGGAGGAGAAACAACAATGAATAGGATGTAATATGTTTACAATGTCTTCTTTATGGGGAAAAATTACTACAGAATTTAGAAACAGACTATACACCAGAGAATTTCTTAAGAATCCTGTTCTAGCGGCAAGTTGACACGTTGGGTAGCAGACGATTTTGTACGAGTGGGACAACTTCTTGCAAAATTGGTGTGTGTGTGTGTGTGTGTGTGTGTGTGTGATTTTTAACATAGCTTTAACAATTTTTCCAGTCATATCGCTACGATGTCTGCAGTGTGACAGTTTATAGTGATGTCTAGCATTGGGGCACCATGCCACAGACATCTAGCATGACATCCCACCGAGTCACATAATCCTGACACCAGGCCGACCAGTCCTAACACTAACCTCTTAATGCTGAGCATCAAGCGAGGCAACTGTAAGTACCATTTTTTTAAAGTCTTTGGTATGACTCAGCAGGGGTTCGAACCCGCGACCTTCCGCATCCAAGGTGGACGCTCTAACCACAAGGCCACTGGAGCGGTCTGCAAAATTGGAAACTTGGATTAAGATGCAGAATTGTTTTAAGGTAGACATTTCCATCTTTTATATGATGTATTTATTTGTATAATTCTAACAGATACATAGTAAATAGGATTTTCTGGGTTACATTTTCAAGAAGGTCATGGAGTGGGTCTTCATGTTGACATTTAGAAATCACATTTTCATATGCATTTCAAGTCGAAACGTGGGATATTTCTGTACACTTTATGAATATCACTTTCCTTAATTAAAATATGATCGTTCTTTCTTGATACAAAATGGATTTTTGATCAAAAATAACAACTGATCCAATGTTTACATAAATAACATATTGTTGCACAGAATTACCCGACACACAGAATTGGCTGACATGGGGGTATATCATGTTTTCCAGGCAGATTAAATAATGACTGGAATTAAAAACTGAAAAGGATAAGACCATTCAGTACTAAGAGATACATGAATAGATAATATGCGTCATATTCACATTTCAATACATTTTGGGTAAAGATAATATTTACAATAAATAGAGAATTGTCATCTATTTTGTGTTTCTGTATATTTATCTGAAATTATAATTCTTAATGAACCACATTCATTTATCCGCAACCAGCCAGTAACCAGGTACAATGAGAGTCTATTTTTACAGGATCTGCAATGAAGAACAGAAACCAAACAATGGCTTGCACAGTTTTTCTTTGGAATACAATGGTTTTTCCTTAATCAAGACTGATTGATAAAGTGTTTTTTTTAAGGTAAGTAACATGAAATGAAAATTCAATATCCAGCTTTATCAATACCATCCTACTGTTGCATTGTTGATTGTAAGGTACTTCCTATTCTCAATAATTTTGGACTATGTCCCAGTTCTGACAATGCCACATTCGATATACATTTATATTTATGATAGAATGCCACTACTGCTTTTTTCACCATAAAAAATCCCGAGTTCTGGAATCAATCTTCTCATTTTTAAAATTCCAATATGAAATAGAACCGATTTTTTCTAGTAAAATGTTTCCTTGATAATACATACCTGATCATAATACATTACAAGAGCTACTACTACTTTGTAAAATCCAGCCCTCCCAGATTAAAACTTTTTAGCTAAGAAGCTGAAGGTTATCTGCCCACCTAGGTGGTAGTTAAGAGTGTGTGTGTGATTTGGATTTTTAATGTAGCTTTAACAATTTTTCAGTCATATCGCTATGATGTCTGTAGTGTGGCAGTTTATAGTGCTGTAGCATAATGTCCCACCCAGTCACATTATCCTGACACCAGGCCAACCAGTCCTAACACTAACCTCTTAATGCTGAGCGCCAAGCAAGGCAGCTGTTAGTACCATTTTTGTAAGTCTTTGATATGACTCAGCCAGGGATTGAACCCATGACCTCCCGCATCCGATGCGGAGGCTCTAACCACTAGGCCACCGGAGCGGTCAGGTAGTTAATTCTAATTTATACTGGGATTAGCAGCAAATCCCATTAAATAATGAGTTACTACTGGACCAGAAGGCATGTTCTCTATATAGATGTAACTGCGGGGAGGCTGGGGGGGGGTGTAAGTGTATTATAATCATGTAAGTATTACTGAAGAAACATATTTTACGTGAAATAATTAGTTTCTTCTTCAAATAAGTTACTCTATCATAATACCTTAGCAGAATAGGTGGAAGGAGATAATCCCCTTACCCCGCAGAGATCATCTCCAATCCTCTAACATATGTGAGACAGCTTAAAGGTAAGTGGACTGAAAAATAGACTCCATATGTTGGGGAAGAGCTTCGAAAAGGAAAATTTTTTCCTCCTGCATATCCAGAAGTTGTTAAGTTACTTTCTTATGAAGCTGTCAATTATCCTGGATGCTAACATTTTGTGCTACAGCTATAAGTTCCTTAAGAATGAATTGAGCCTTTTAGGATAAAAGATCTCTGCTTAAATACAGAAGTGTACTCAGATCTCTATCCCACAGTATCAGTAATAACAGAGAACAGTTTTGCTCATATCCAATATTTGTGGCAATATTCCTAACTTCGTGAGCTGAGATGCAAATTCATAGCTGTGGGGTTATTTCCAATATGCAGAACGAATAACCCATTTTATTCAGGATGAAAGTGTGTTAATATATCATCGTTTCCCTCTGTGAGAGCAAGAAGAGGCACTATTTCCCTTGAAACAACGACTCAGTCTTCCTAAGGTACCACTTCAGAACTCACAATGGGTTTTTTTTGTAGATGACCTTGAGATGAAGTGTCCAAAGTAGACAGGAATTATTACCAAAGTCTGATCACCCAAAAATGGTAACCTGTTCATTGCACTGAAAGCAGGAGCCGTCATGATTGATACTAACCCCTCTTGTCAGAAATGCATGTAGATGGATCCATCAACAAGGCATGTATTCACTGATTCTGTCTGCCGTTCACCAATGCAACAAGGCAGTAGGACTTATATAAGGTGAACAAATGAAGTTCTTGATAGTGGTTCAAATGGTGTTTTGCTCAGCCAGATTAGTACCCATGACAGATTCCACAATGGAAAGGATCCAACATCAGTGGATGTGTGTAATCCAAAATGAACAAAAGAGGGGATACATCTTTGGTTTGTCTGATATCCTCTCTTCCATGATAATGCAGTGTACCAGTGATTGCAGAACAGTAGTTTTTAATTGTGATTAAATGTTTCTCACTGAAGAGCAATAGAATTTAGCTACTGAGGTATGGATACCTACAGTGGTATAAAGTGTTCTTGTGTGCACCATTGTGAGAATGTCTTCCACTGCTGTCATATGCTTTTAAGGTGGAGGTCCATCTCACTGGAGGGATTTCTCTACCCCTGGTTGTGAACACTTTGTTCCTGAGTACACATTTTAATAAGATCTAGACATGCAGGTTCAGGAACTCTTCTCTGGGATGAAACACCTGCTGTTGTGGTTGCTTGAGCAGATGAGGGAATATCACAATTTCCTGGCGATTCTGTTGCAAGATTGATGACGTTGATCCAAGATTTCCCATTTGAGTGGAGTAATCAAGATGAGTTGATACTCTGATTCTTTTGCTTCCAGTATCACCTTCAAAACCTGAGGTGTTGGAAAAGAAGTGTATACATTTGGCTGTTCCAATCTATAGAATGAGCACTCACTATCCAGGCCTTTGGATCCAAGACTGGTGTCATATTGCAGTATGAACAAGACATCATAGGTTGATCCCACTGGGCACCTCATGTGTGAAAATCGAGGAATGAAGATACCATTCCGTTTGTATTAGTTTTTGTTGGGCAACGAGTCCACCAGAATATTAGCTGGCGTAGGATATGTTGAACTTGGCCATGGATTTGTCCTTAAGGACACAACTTTAGAAAATCCCAAACAAGAATACAAAGGGTCTGGGGTCTGGGTTCCACCTTGCTATTAGAAATAAGTCACCACAGTGGAGATGTCAAACCGAATGATAACTCCATTCCCATGCAGGATCACCAGCCACCAATGAAAAGCTTTCAGAATGGTCTTCACCTCAAGAATGTTGATATGTAAATAATGATAATGAGGTGGCCACACTCCATTGGTATCTCGAAATGACAGAAGCCCTCCCTCCACCAGTCCTCTATATCCATACTGATTGTAATTACTGGAGGTTGTACTTCAAGAGGTGTCCCTCACATGAGTCCAGTTTGGTTTCCCTATCTTTGAAATGGAAACTTATAGTATCCTCATTGTGAAAGTTGATCCAATGGTCAAAGGTTCGACCTTTATTTAGACCACAAAATCATTGTAATGGGAGCCCATGAAGATGACTTAGGATTAAGACGTCCACTGTTGCAATGAGCAAACTCAGCAGGTGAAGAAATTCTGTAGTGGGTGGATTGTTTCATACAGTCAAGGAACTGACCATTGTACTAATTCAATTCTTTGTTCCTGGGTGAGACATACTCTATTTACTTGAATGTTGAGTTCCAGACCTAGATGACCAAACTCTTGAACTGGCAGGAGGTCAGAGATGTCCTTGTTGACAAGGAGACTGAGAATGAGAAGGAGGGAGATATGATGAGTTGCTCCAAGATATCACTAGACTGCAGTTTTGTAGACTGTAGCTTTTGTATGTGAATGACAGGTCTTTCTGGAAGTCATGTGAGTGGATACATTAACTTACCACACCTCTTTCAAGCCCACAGTGAACAGCATTTAGAACCTGCTGTTGCACTCTATCATCAACCCAAAAGCATGAAGAGTTGATTCAAAGAACCCGGGACAAAGGAGGAGATGCAATGAACATGATAATGAGTCCCCCAGAAACAACTTGTCAGGTCATGTCATCATGGGAAATCATCCCCATTCAGAAAAATTGGAGCCTTTCCCCTACTGTTATCTGTGATTGGGAATGGGCATGAAAGTGACATCATTTTTAGACTGGGAGAGTCTTGTGGAAAGAAACACTGATGAAAATGATTGCCCTCCTTTGCCTCCTTTCCACTTTAGTTAGGGAGAACAGTGGTGTTCAGCAACTGAAATTCAGTAAGGCTGCTTCCCAGTGGCCTGTGCTCTTGGAATGTCCCTGCAATCTTTAGCTGATTGCCTTGCAATTCTTTCTGCTGTAGCTGAAACTGTGAGTAATGAAAGAAGACATCCTTGGTGGCTTGTTGTGAATTCCATTAAAATGATCATTAAAGAGGAGATTAGATCATTATGGTTTCAAGTGTAGCCTAGCGGCACTGTGTGGGTTAGATTGATCCATGAGTGTAAGCTTATGATGTCTTTGTCCCATAAGTTATACATCTGTGCCTTCATCTTCAGTACCCAGATTACTGCTGCCCATTGACTTCTGTCCGTAAATATGCAAATCTGACATCTTCAAAGAATGACAACCCAAGAAAACTACCCAAATAGAGCGGTTGTCAGTCTGGCCTTGCCCATGGTCTAAACCTGTAAGAAAAAACAGCAGGCAATATATACAGGTGTAGTGCAGTATGCATCCTGTTTATGAACTTAGAAGTGTTAGTGCAAAAGTTGCACATAATAACAAATATCTATGAAAAGGCGCACAAGGTCTATACAGGTAGAGAATTAGAGCATTGCTATTGATACTTAAAAAGTGGGCACTAAATAATCAGTCCTAGTAATAAATTACTGCAGGAAGGCCAATTTTTGACTGCCTATACAGGTAAAATCACTGATGTGTTGCTTGCAGTAACTAAGAAGTGGACACTATGAGTAAGCCAGGTATAAGAAATTTACTGGTATGAATCCAACAATGGCAGTGGCTATACAGTAATCTATACCAGTTTTTTTTTTATAGTCCACACCATCCATGCACAAAAAAAGGCACTGAAGCATCATTATTGATACTTACAAAGTGGATGCTACAGTAGTATACCTATTGAGAAATGCTACATGGCCCAATGACATTCTATCAGTAAAGCGCCATGTATATAACTATTAAGTGGATGCTAATATAGAAAACTTGACCATTATGTATCTGGATGTAATGTAAATTATACAGCAATATTAAATGAGTTTTCTATATCATGCATCATATCTGCACTTATTAATATCGTTATAACAATGTGAGGGGATACTATCATGACTCCTGCAAGTATGTATCAAGGGCACCTAAATGTGTTAAGACAGCAAAATCATAACACTAAAAAGTCAGAAACTTCGTTTTCAATGATGAAAAGAATAGAAGAGTTGGAAATTTATACTTGGAGTATGCTTCCCTTCTCCAACTTATTTTATGGTACAAAACTTCCACTGTGCTTGTATGGATTTTGCAAGCCCTCTGCAGAGTGTGCTACTTGGCATGAGCAGAAGAATTAACTTAAGATTTCATGGGATTTGGCACCAATCCTGGTATAAAGGGGAGATCATTCTAACTGCCACCTAGGTAGGCCGATAATTTTTAGCCTTTTTGCAAAAAAAGTTTTAATCTGGGAGGGCTGGATTTGCAAGGCAGTAGTAGTTCTCCTAAGTTATTATGATTCAATAACTTATTTTAAGAAATGAACATGTGAACAATGCACAAAAAATGACAATTTGTTGCCAATAATTATATGTGTTTGAAGTTTAAAGATTCCAACCAGGTTCTCCTGTAAGCATGACCGAAAGAATTTCATATCTATTACTGCATTTACCAGGTCATGCCTACTTTTTACCTCCCCAACCCTTCTCCTCAGCTATACACCATGCATTTTCAATTATATTAATGTTCAAACTTTACAATGCCCATAACAATGCATGGAATATTGTTCATCTTTTCCTTTTCATTGTAAATGACGCCTAAGTGAAGACATAAAATCGATAATAAGATGTCTCAAAAACACTAATGCACTAGAAAACAACTGACAAGGTGACCAAGAGGAGTCCTGCATCTGATCAAATGGAGCAGCCTGAAATGGCCTTAAAGGTTGAATAAATATCACTGACACCTAACAGACAGTATGTTTGCCAAGTATTTTTGTACCTTGCCAAGGATAAAATGGCATATGAACAGATGACAAGTCTATTTCCATCTTTAATCAACATAATAGAAATACAAACAATATATCAAAACATAAAATGGCACTATACCACCATTGGCAGACCCTGTAATGATGAAAAGACCATCAAATTTGGTATTTATAATGCATCACATCATAGACTGTGTATTGTGAATCATATTGATATGTGGCAGAGGTGTTTCACCACTACTGGTCATGGTGCTGAAGTACTGCACAAGCTGCAGTTCAATGATGGATGGTCTGCATGCATACATTAGCAGTCCTCAGAGAAGTAACAGATGATTGCTGGTTGATCAAGAAAAGGGCTGCTAATAAACAGCTAATGTTTGAAAAGATCTGATCCTCTGGATTGATAGAAGATGGATTAGATTTTTCCCATGTGGGCACGAAGGTCAATTCACATATGAATGAATGAATTGTGAGCCATCCAAAATCTATTATTTGTAATAAGATGAACCACCCAACAATGATTCTGACAAGTACATTTGTTCTCTGCCTTGCCTGTAATGTAAAGAAAGCAAAGCAGGAAGTTATGGAGAACAACATCATGGTCTAGAACAAGTGAATGTGTAACAAGAGTACCATGTACTGTATTTACCTTATATATTGGGACAGAGTATTTGTTGGGACACCATAAATATTTTAAGTAATTTTTTGTGCACTATATTTTGAGACACATTGTTTCTTTTTAATCACATGTTGTGTGACACCTTTAAAATCATTCAAAATTTACATGTAAACAAAAATGCACCAAAACATAAATTTTATTAAATAATAAAGATTAAAATAATAAAGATTAAACTGTGTAATGAAAATAAAACTCTTTAATCCACTGCAGCATAACCTCATTAACCCAACCCTTCTCCTGTACTTGTACAATCCATCCTTTCAGTGCTTGAATATCTTTCAGCTTCCTCATGCCTTGAAAAATTATCATTGGAAGCAACACAATGGCTGCAGAAACTGCAAGGAGTTAAATTACTTTTATCTGCAACAGTCGTGAATTCTCACACTTTTAAGCCCCTGTCTTATCCATAGTCCATCCAGGAATCAGATCAAAGTACTCTGGAGGCAACACAATGGCTGCAGAAACTGCAAGGAGTTAGATTACTTTTATCTGCAACAGTCGTGAATTCTCACACTTTTAAGCCCCTGTCTTATCCATAGTCCATCCAGGAATCAGATCAAAGTACTCTGGAGTTTATCCATGTTTAATGATCATATTGTCAGCGAAATCATCTTTGTCTCTTCTGGCCTTCTTGAATGATTATATTTTCTCCTCCAAATCTTTTGGAAGTGTTACGACCCTGTAGTTAAATTACATGTGTGTTAAAATTTGAATTCTTTCTAATTCTTTTTATTTCATTTTTATTTCATTTTTATATCATTAAATATAATTATTATTATGATGATGATTATGTTCGCAGGATCTGATATTTTGTTAGAAACATCGTGTTTATTTAAAACGTAAATGTGACTGGCGTAAGCACGATTTTTGTATGACGGTTCTGTCATATTAAGTAAACAGTCGGAAATAGCTATGTAAATGATTGGTTGTGACCACGGTCATTACTAATAATACTTGTTGACATTCTATACTACATTGGTGATATTTTGAAATCTCCATGATTTCTTCATGCGTGTGCATGGGGTGACGTATTAGTTTGCTTTAAAATATTCAGGTAGCTGCGAACTAGTCTAGAGTCATATTGGAGAGTCATATTTTAACATCTTAGAGAGTCATATCATAACATCATATAGAGTTTTCAATACCTTAAGAAGGTATTCTTTTGTGCTGGAAAGAGTTGTTCGTTCGTACATATGAAGAATAACATGTGTTTTGTTGTTGAGGATAGTTCTACTTTGTCTACCTTCTAAATAATAATTATTTTCCCTGGAGAACTACACAACTGGCTTTGGACAAAGACATTTGCTGAAATTATTTCTAAATTGGAACAGAACAATACAAATTGTGATTCACAGTGAAAATTCTGGACACTTGTGTAAAACCTTCGTCTGACGTCGTCGTCCGCCATCTTGTAACGGAATTGAGATTCAGACTTCAATTTAGAACCGTTTATTCACAGGACTTATGTTTTTCACAATTTTAGGACACATTTTAGGATCTTCTTCATAAATCGTAAGTCTTGTTTCATATTTTTACCTTTTCACTGTGTTTTCTAGGGAAATAAATTATTTTTGTTAAAACTTACAAAGCTTGTTGTAGTCACTCTTTTCTTTATGTTACTTTAAATGAGCCGAAACATAACATAAAGAAAATTGGGTTGCTCGTCCTTTGGGATATATGAAATTGGCTAAAAATTGAAATTTAATTTCCCCTAGTTCATTTTGCTTGAAATTTTAGTGGAAACAAGAGGCTTTCTTTCACAATGTCAAAAGTTGAGAGTTTTCTTTCTAGTCCAACTCAAGAGCAGTTGGATAGTTTGAAAAAGGATGAGTTGCTTGAACTTGCCAGAAAGTACGATCTTTCTGAAGCAAAAGCTTCCTTGACAAAACAAGAAATCAAAAATATTTTAATTCAACATTTGGTAGGAAGGATTTTTTTGACCAGAGTGTTTTGGCATCTGTCAGTAAGTCTACGACAGACTCTGATGTTAAGAAAATAGAATTAAAAATGAAATTCAAAATGGAAATAGAGTTAAGGAAGCTCGAGTTTCAGAATCAGAAAGAGGAGAGAGAGAGACAGGACAGAGAAAGAGCGAAAGACAGACACATAAAATTACAAAAAGAACAAAAGAGATTACAATCTGAAAAGGAGGAGAAAGAAAGACAAATAGAAGAAAGGGAAAAAGAAAGGCAAACAGAATTTCAAAAGGAACAAATGCAATTTGAAGAAAGGGAGAGAGAGAGACAGATGCAAAAAGAGAAGGATGAAAAAGATATAGAATTACAGAAAGAACAAATACAATTACAAAAAGAATAATTACACGTACAAATGCAAAAAGAGAAGGATGAGAAAGAATTTCAAATTAGAATGAAAGAATTTGAGATGGCAAGTAGCAAGCACGATTCCACTTCTCATACAAGTTCAAATTCTAACATTTTAGGAAATATCAAGTTAGTTCCCCCTTTTAGTGAAAAGGAAGTAGACAAATATTTTATTCATTTTGAAAAAGTTGCTGAGAATTCGAAATGGCCAAGAGAGTATTGGACTCAATTATTGCGGAGTGTACTTTATGGCAAGGCCAGAGATATCTATATATCTCTGTCAGTACAACAAAGTTCTGATTACGATTTGGTTAAGGAATGCATTTTGAAGGGTTATGCATTAGTCCCTGAGGCTTATTGGCAAAAGTTCAGAAACTATAGGAAAGATGCTAGACAAACTTATGTTGAATTTGCTAGAGAAAAAGAACAGTTATTCAAGAGATGGTGCTTAGCCAAGAAAATCGAACATGATTTTGAAAGTCTTGAACAATTAGTATTACTTGAAGAGTTCAAGAACTGTGTCCATAGTGACATTAAGAATCATCTTGAAGAGCATAAGTTTGAAACCTTGGAAAAAGCTGCTATTGCTGCTGATGAGTATTCCTTAACTCATAAAGTTCCTGCTGTTTGCAAATCTTTCACTCAGCAGTCTACTGATGGAAAGGTGTTTCAACCAAATACGACTCTCAGTAAAACTCAATCTGGCACAAATTCTAAAAATCAAGCCTCTGAGAGACTTGATTCAAAATCCTTGTCTATTCCTACGTGTACCTACTGTAAGAAAACAGGACACGTCATTTCTGATTGCTTCAAATTGAAATGTAGACATCTGAATCAAGACAGACCTATCTCAAATGCTCTTATTGCTAAGAGGTCAAGGTCATGGTCATGTATTGAAAACAATACATTTGTTGGGTTTAAAAAACCTCAGTCTGATTGTGTTATGGAGAATTTTGAATCATTCATGTCGAAGGGTTCTATATCACTCTTGGGTGATTTGGCCAATTCTATCCCTATTAAAATTTTGAGGGATACAGGAGCTTCTCAGAGTCTTTTAGTTTCAGGTATTTTGCCTTCTTCTGAGAAGTCCTGTTCTAATGAGAGTGTTCTCATTCAGGGAGTAGAGTGCGGCTTTGTTAATGTTCCTCTCCATTCTGTTAATTTGTCATCAGACTTAGTTTCAGGACCTGTGACAGTTGGTGTAGTGTCTACTTTACCCGTTGAGGACATTCATTTGTTGCTAGGCAATGACTTAGCTGGAGACAAGGTTGTGGTTAATCCACTTGTAACTGACAAGCCTTCTTTGGATCAGAAAGTTGATCCTGTTGAAAAAGAAATCCCTGATTTATTCCCAGCTTGTGCAGTTACCAGATCTATGGCAAAGAAAGCTCTTGAGAATGATTTTGATAAGGAATGTATTCCTTTAGCTGACACATGTATTGGTCAGGCTTTTGATGAGGTCACTTTCACTTCTAATTTGGATCAGTCAAAAGGTATTGATCATAGTGATCCTCTTTTGAAGACTCATTCTCTTTTATCTGATCAGGGTGATAAACGACAATCACTTGTCGTCGAACAGGAGAAGGATCCTGAGATCTCCTGTTTGTTTCAGCGGGCCTTTAGTGAAACTGAAGCAACTGAAGTACCTGTCTGTTACTTCATTAAAAATGAGAAAATGGTGACCTCCCAAGGTACCTGCTTGTGACGAATGGTCAGTAAAATATCAGATTGTGGTTCCGAAACCCTACAGACAGGAAATACTTAGTTTGGCCCAAGAAACTCCTCTGGCTGGTCATTTAAGGATAAATAAAACGTATCACAAGATCTTGACTCACTTCTATTGGCCAAAAATTAAAAGTGATGTGTGCAAGTTTTGTAGGTCTTGTCATACTTGTCAAATTGTAGGAAAACCAAATCAAAAGATACCTAAAGCTCATCTACAACCAATTCCTGCATTTGACGAACCATTCAGTAGAATTATGGCAGACTGTGTTGGTCTATTACCAAAGACCAAGTCAGGCAACCAATATTTGTTGACCATAATGTGTGCGTCAACAAGATTCCCAGAGGCAATTCCTTTGAGGAATATTAAAACCAAAAATATAGTAAAGGCTTTGATAAAGTTCTGTACTCAATTTGGCCTTCCCAAATTTGTCCAATCGGATCAAGGGTCAAATTTCATGTCTGGAATTTTCCAGCAAGCCATGCATGAATTGGGCATTCAACAGTTCAAATCATCTGCCTATGATCCTGAGAGCCAAGGGGCTTTGGAACGATTTCATCAAACTCTGAAAAATATGATGAAGTCGTATTGTTTTGACACAGGTAAAGACTGGGATGAAGGCATTCATTTACTTTTGTTTGCAGTTAGAGAGTCCGTTCAGGAATCTCTAGGGTTCAGTCCCTTTGAACTGGTATTTGGACATACTGTGCGTGGACCTTTAAAGTTATTGAAAGAGAAAATT